>JANHAO010011348.1:0-17039 GCA_026873985.1 Saraca asoca | reverse complement strand
CAAACAGAAGGTTGTTCTCAAATGGAAGATCAAGTCATCCAGTCTAATCAATTTTCTTTGGATTCAGATCAACCCATCCTAATCTGTCTGATCAATTTCAATAAAAGATCAAGGTACGCTTCCGCATATTCCCTTTTCTTTTCTCATAGATTCAATGTGAGTATTTAGAATATGTTTTAGGATTTGATTAAGATGTAATATTTTCTTTGTGCATATTACATTTATGAGTAAATCAAATCCTACATTGTTGCTTTCCATAATCCTTACTTCACATTTAGCTTTTGTAACTTAATTTGCTTCAGATTCTTATTTCAACATATTTCCAACTATCTATGTTGTGTTCTTAGCGGGCAGAATATCTTTCTAGAAATCTTGAATTGCATTCAGCGACCAGCGTCTTCATCTCTTCATGACTACCAGAAATGATATAACTAATGTACAGCCAAGTCTCTACTTCGATGCTAATTTGTTGGATGACTTAGAAGCCAGGAGAAATGCACTCATACACAAGATTTCTTGAATTCAAGCTTATGATTGATGCAAAAAAGGAGGTTACAGGGCTTATTAATATGCTTGAGAGGGAGGAAAAAAAAATCTCAAGAAAAGATTAAAATATTTGCAACTTGCAACTTGGGCAGCAAATAGTCATGGAAAGCAAGCAAAGGAAGAAAAATCCAGAGTTAATTCTAGAAAAGTTAAAAAAAAAAAAAAAATCTGAAGATAATTCTCGAGACTGAAACAGAGTGGTGCTATGTTATTTTTCTTGTGCTGGGCAATGGCAATCCAGGCCACCAAAGGGATAAAAAATTGAAATTTATTGGCAATCATGATGTAGATGTTCCAAGAAACACATCAAATTAATATGGAAACTTTGAATACTAGCATCGGCTGCTATTCTTGACGTGTAAATAGACACATGTTTATGCAAGAACAAGAAAAACCAAATCAGGAATATTGGCTCTCATGGGTTGAGTCCCAGTAGCCGTTTTGGTGATGCTTTTTGGTCTTGGCTAGCGAGAAATGCCCTAAAGCTATTCTTAAAAAAAAAACCTGTAAGTGATTTGAAAACAAATTGAATGGACAAAGAACTATAGGAATGATCACATTACAAATAACTAGATAAGCATATTTTTCACGATCTTTAAACTTTAATATTTGTTGTTCAGTTAGGGATGAATTTGATAGCAATTTGGAGGCACGACAATTCAACTTGGCTACAATTGAAGCAGCCACAAATAAATTTTCTATGAAAACAGGATAGGGAAATGTGGATTTGGAGAAGTTTACAAGGTGACATGTGCCTCCAATTTTATTATTGTGTTGAATCTTTATTTACTATAATTAACTAATTAATGGGTTTTATTTGAGGGCGTGTTTTTGGATGGACAAGAAATAGCTGTGAAAAGACACAAAAAGTTCCGCACAAGGTGCAATAGAGTTCAAGAATGAAATTTTATTCACAACAAAGCTTCAACATAGAAATCTGGTGGCCTTACTTGGATTTTGCTTGAAAGGACGAGAGAAAATACTTATATATGAATATGTGCCTAACAAGAGTCTTGATTATTTTTTATTCGGTAATTTGGCATTCTACCCTTGCGTCTACTTCTAATTGAAGTTTAATATTAATTTCAGTTGAAAATGCATTTTTTGACTGATTTGATTTGATCAAAATTTGACAATACATAATAAAATTTTCCCTTAATTTTGTAGATTCTCGTAGGCACAGAGTGTTAAGTTGGAATGATCATTACAAAATTATAAGAGGGATAACTCAAGCAATTTTGTTTCTACACGATTCTTGTCTCAAAATTGTACATCATCATATCAAACTTAGTAATATTTTATTGGATAACAGCATGAATTCAAAGATATCAAATTTTGACATGACAAGAATGGTTTCTGTAGATGAAGACAGTAGACATACAATAAGAATTGTTGGCACATAAGAAGTGTTGAATTTTCACTCCTAACTCCTCCTTCATCACCAACTCTTCTAATGCCATTGAAATGAGAGATATGTTGGTTTAAGAGTTTGTGAATGATGACCCTTTTATATGCATGTTCATTTGATTTCTGAAAAGATAATGGTTTTCATGCAAGCTTTGGAAAATTTTCTAAAAAATCAATTGTCGTTAGTTTTGGAGTTATGGTTCTTAAGATTATTAGTGGCAAAAGGAATTCAAGTTCTTAAGAATCGGACCAAGCTGTTGACCTCTTGAATTATGCAAGTACTAAGTTATAGAAGTATATACAATCTTTATATTAATGTTTGCACCATCTTATTATTGACAAAAATGACAAAGTAGGGACAATGGTTTGAATGTTTAATTTGTTATGTTGTTGCAGGCTTGGAAGAAGTGGAAGGATCAAAAACAATTAGACATATTGGATCTAAATCTAAAAGATCAATCTCATTCTGAACCTGAAGTTATTAGGCGCATTGCAATGGTTTATTGTGCGTGCAAGAAGATGCAGATGATAGACTTACAATGGCGATGGTTCAATCTTATCTTAATAAGTTTTCAACGGAATTACCATTTCCTCGAGAACCAACATTTATATACATGAATGAACGGAACAAGACATGATTGGAGTCAACTTGGGTCAATCAGCCAACAATGTCACATTATCTGTCAATGAAATGTCTATCAGTAATTCTTTTCCGCGACAGCAAGGTTTTGGCATCTTTCTTATACTTTCACAAGCATTTTGTCTGCATATTTTGTATCTTAGGGCTTCATAACTACTATTCATAGTCAGTGACATCAAAGTTTCGGTTTTTTCTTAGACCTTTTAATTTTGCTTCGCTTTGTATTATGATCCTCTGGTGATCCTAAATATGTTCAGCTTATCAGAGATGTATCATAGAGAATCCATTTTAATTTATGCTTCAAATTAGAAGTCTCCAACTACCATAATGTTTTAGCCAGGGGGAGTACTACAAACTCAATTGTTATACAAAGTTGAAATGAAAGATATACCTTATTTCAGTTACGTGCTTCTATTTATATTTTGACCTAATCATATGTGAGTGTTTATTGTTTCTTCTACATTTAATAGTTATGAAAATGAGATTCTTGCCATTAAATAATTTTTTATTTATGAATTTAAATGTTGTATGCATTGACTACAACTGATGAAAAACAACTTCCGCAAAAATTAATTCTTTCATTTTCTTATCATGCCTGTGGGGACTTTCATGCCAATTGTCAAAATTGAGATCTTTGCAATCATCAATGAATGGATTTGATTCAGAAGATCACGTAAAGAACATTAGATTTATCATAGTCAAGACTAATTCCATTTCGTTAAGATAATGGCAACATTCTTAAAACCCCAGGACACAGTATAGTTGAAACGTAATCCATAGAGGCCAATTATTTCAAAATTCATGCACCTTTTTTTTTTTTTTTTAATCAACCATGCACCTTTGCCCCAAACAGAACCTATCAAACCAATCTCAATAACTTACCTGCTTCACTTTCTACAAATTCCAACCAAAGTGATGGCTTCTACAACACAACCACTGGCAAAAGCAATGCCAACAGCACTGTCTATGGCATCTTCCTCTGCCCCAGAGATGTCACTACCGCTACATGCCAAGACTTTGTCTCTACCGCAACCAAAGAGGCCCTTCAACGTTGTCCCAATAGGAAAACGCTGTTCTTTGGTATGATGAGTGCATGCTTCATTACTCCAACCAGTCCTTCTTCTCAAAAATGCAAGCAATTCCTATGGTTTTTATGTGGAATACAAGTAGTGCCATGTCGCTTCATACAGTTGCTGGCTAATAGCACAGTGGCAGAATGAACAGCAAAGGATGAAAAAGGCAAGAAATTTGCTACCAAAGAAGCCGTTTTCACCAGCTTTCAGATTATGTATGCAATCGGCCAGTGCATACTGGACTTGTCAAGTAAAGATTGCAATAACTGCCTGCAAATAGCTATTTCACAGCTACAAAATTGCTGTAATTGGAGGCTGGGAGGAAGAGTTCTTACTCCTAGTTGTTTTTTAGTATGAAATGTACCTTTTTTACCAAGGCGTTGCTTTGGCTTTGACACCAATGCCTACACCGGAACCAGCTCCTAAAGGTATGGAATGTTCTGTTTATCAACAGGTTCATATGGCTTTTTACTGGTTTTTTAAGTAAGAAAAGTTGGGGTTTGAGTTGTCATTATTGGCTTAATCAGTTTTTTATAAGGAAAACAAATGGATAATTACTATGTATTTCTGGTTCATCATTGTAGTTCTGAGGTAGGTATATGGTGTATGTTTATGCAGGAAAAAGCAAGATCCAAGCATGGAAATCATTGCCTTAGTTGTCCCAATTGTGGTATTCTCATTGCTTGTCCTTGCCTGTTGGTACCTAAGCAGAAGAGTAAGGAATAAGAATGGGTCTGTACCAGGAAAAAATGGCATCACCTTTATTTTGGTAATTGTTTAAAAGCAACTGCATTTTAAGGCATACAAATGATTGAATGGAGTCGATCCTCACATAAGCTTTTATTAATGTTTCAAATTTCAATTTCATTAGTTTTTAAGTATCTTTTGTTGTTAATTAACTATTGCTCATGTGATTAAAATTTCTTCTGCAGAACCCCTGCAATTTGATTTAGATACTATCAAATCAGCCGCAAGCAACTTCTCCAATAGCAATAAATTAGGTGAAGGTGGTTTTGGAGAGGTATACAAGGTATATAAATCAATTGTGACTTCAGAAGATGGAAACACTCAGAATTTTAAACTCTTTGGTTTAGGAATTGCAGCAATATAACTGAACGATGGATTTTAACAGTTGGTCTGAATGTATGCTCAGGGTAAACTTCCTAATGAAAAAGAGATAGCCGTGAAGAGACTATCAAGAAGCTCCAGACAAGGTGTAGAAGATTTCAAGAATGAGGCTATCACAATGGCACAACTTCGACACCGAAATCTAGTAAGGCTGCTGGGATTCAGCTTGTAAGAAGAAGAAAAGATACTCCTCTATGAATTTGTACCCAATAAAAGCTTGGATTATTTTCTGTTTGGTATGTCCTTCAAAATTACTCTGTATTTGAGTGCACTAATAAAGTTACTGCAACATAAAGCTAAATCTAATTTCTTATCTTTTATTTAATATTTTTTACTCACTAACTTTGCAGAGTGTGAAAATGAAAGACATCTTGATTGATCAAAACGTTACAAAATCATTGGAGGAATTGCACGAGGAATCCTTTACCTTCACAAAGATTCTCAACTTAGAATTATAAATCGTGATCTCAAAGCTAATAATATATTTCTAGATGGAAACTTTGAACCAAAAATTTCTGATTTTGGTATGGCTACCCAAGCAACCAATTCAACTATGAAAGTTATCATATAATTTGATAACAATTAACACACCATCTCACTAGAAAGAAGTCAATTTCAGTACCATACGTTAGCATAAGACTATAAACAATTCCCTACTCTTAGCTTATATTTTAGGAATTAACTCTTCCACTTGGAAAAGTCTGTCCCTAAGTAGTTTCAATCTAAAATTAATTAAATTTGTAATGTTACGACCAGCCCTTATTTTGTCTTCATAGCTCTGGGTTAGATGAAGAACAAAACACACATTTATCACAGTTGACTCCTAAGGTTCCACAATCTCCATACCTACTCAGAAATTTCTAAATTACTTCTTCATCACTTAAAAAAATGAACTTACCCACTCTCAACGGAAGCAATTCTGGTACAATTTGGGCTGAGGCTATGATTGGTTCGGTCAGGACCCATGGTAGTCAAACAGGGCAGTTGTCGCTAGTTCAGGTGTTCCTGCCGGCGTTCTGTCTGCTGACCGCTGAACCCATGCCGTTGTCCAATGCTATGCAGTGAACTGACAACGACCTGCTGGGCTACACTGGCTGGGCTGCTTCACAGTTGCAGAGCCCGAACAGGGTGGCAGCATCCTGCTACAGCTACGTTGCTGACAATCTACGAGCAGCATTGATGGCCTTGCCATGGCGGTCTGATGTGCTAGGCGTTGAGCTTGTTAGTGGTTCACGATGGAGCAGTAACGGATGAGGAGCCTCCACGGTGCTGGCTGGAGCTCTCCACTTGACTGGCATCGCAGGAATGGGGAAAGCAATGCTCAACTGTGTTGAGCAGAAAAGAAAGAAAAAAAAGGTTTTTTTAGAAGGGAGCTTAATGGCGTAGTTTTGATAGAATAACAAATTTTTCCTTCTTTTTTTTTTCAAACACTGTAAACTTAGAATCATCAATTAAAATTGTACATATATAAAAAAATACTTTCAAAATTATTATGTAAACTTTATTCTGATGAAAATAGATATTTATAACTTATAGTAAAAATAGTTAAAACAATTATTCACTGAAGAGTATAACAAACACTGCATCATGTCACACATCTCAAATGTTATTATTGTTTCCGTACTTAGTTCCATTAACGTTTTATAATTCACGCTTGATATCCAAAACTTACATTTTCCTGCTGATGTTGTTGCTTAGTAACACTCATTTGAGTAATTTTAACCCATCCTTAAATAAAACATATGTATATTCTAAAATGCATTTTATCTTTGTTCTAATACATTCTAATCACAAAACAAATCAAAAGTATAGCCATAGCGGAAACCGGATTGAATTTGTTACCTCCGGTCATTAATGTAGTTCCTTCGTCTCTCTTCTTTGCAATCCCTCTTTCCTTGTTGTTTCTTGCATATTAGGAGTTTCTAATGCCTGTCAATATTCTCAGAACAATGGTATTCTACTTTATGGATTTCTTGATGGCATTGAGGACCCTTTCACTCTTTTATAGATTTTCTCAGCCCATTACTGAGAGTCTTTATCTAATCCTAATTGCAAATCCTTATCTTAAATATATTGGTCATTTAAAGGAGATAAGGTTTATGCCTGTTTTTCTTATAATTTCGGAAGCCCATATTACAGGTTTGTTACAACCTTATCCTACATTCTCCCACTAGGCCAATATATATACTAGAATTTGACAAGGTAAGAAATAAATATATGAATCATAGCGATAGTTCCTCTTATAATGAGTATTATCTTCCATGTATCACATACATTTGCATATAAACACTGAATGAATAAACCCTATGTTTAATCTAGGTCCAACTTAATTAATATTTCTCGAACAAATAAGCATATGCACATATATAAAACAAAAATGAGAAACACCATGGCTGAAATAGAGATTCATTAAAATAATATTGTCTCATACAATGAAATTAAACTAAAGGACTAAGGCTCATGTGTTCTACAAGATCCTTAAACCTGAATGGTAGCATGCCTTTAATAGTACTACATCATATATATACACTCCTTTTAAATATTATTTTTTGTGTTGATGTCAGAAATCTTACTATATTGCCTTAATGGGCTGTTGAAATTATTGAACAAAGATGTTATATGATATAGATGATTTCGTTGTCAAATGATTCAATATATGAATTGACTAGAAATGATCCTGAACCCTTTTATTTATGCTTATGGTTTATACAATATATTGGTATTAACTTTCCTTGAACAATCAATTTTGAAATTTGAATCCTTTGTAAATATCTTTGGAAAGCCTTCAAGTGTACTTGTGAATAGAATTATATCTGTTGAAAGAATAAAAGGGAGAATATTTACTAGAAGAATAAGATAACGACGATTGATATCTGTTAGGTAAGGTTGCCTTTAGGAATTAACCATTGGATTCAAAGTGTATATTAAAATTTTGAATTTTTCTTATCATTCAACTTTTTGAGAAAGAAGAAAGAATTTAGTGATTTCTTTCTTATATAATTTGATGAGTATTATGCAAAACATTATACTTTGTTTCTTATTTTGATTTGAAGACTGGTACATTTATTGAATTTGATTTCATCAATGGTTTGAAACTTTTGAATTTGTGAGATGTTTACAAGCTAATGTTTATATATATATATATATATATATCTGTGTGTTATACTACATTGCATTTGAACATGATTTGTAAATTAACCATTGTTTTTCTAAGAAATTATTTACGCACTTGATTTCTAAGAAACTCACTTTATTTTCTTTTATGTTTTTAAAGCCTGAGGCCATTCCTATTATTTATCCACATCCATCTGGATCTTAATATGCTACTTGATTAGGTAGACTTTTTTTGCGCAACATGAATGCATGATGATGGTTGTATTTTGGTAGTTTATAGGGTTGAGTCGTCTATGCATTTATGTGTGATTGTCGCCCAATAGATTGTGTACATTGTGGTGTCTGGGCTTATATTATATTTTATCTAGTTGCACAAGTTGTGAGTAGAGCATGTAGCCCTCAGCTGTTGTACTAGTCTAATACCTGGCATCCAAAAAACATGGGAAAATCCACTAGATTTTTGCTAGAAATCTAATAAAATATTTTGATAAATGTATCAATGTTGTTTAAATCCATCCTCATGTCCCACATATTTTTTATTTGTCTAATCATTCTCCATATAAGAGATGTGTAACATCAAGAGTTTTACTATATGGTTAGGCTTGTAGATAGTTACCTATATGTAACGTTCTAAGTCGGTCATGTGTCACGAATCAAGACGTGACATTGAAACACTTTGTTTAATTTCTACGATTTTCATGCAAATCAAAACACCCAAAACTAACTTCTAAATTTTAATATTTATAATTTAACTCAATTGATATATTCTAATTAAAATTAATTTCCAATGCTTAATAACAATAATCTAGCATAAAATATTCCCTTCTAATTAAATTCTATTAAGAAATAACTGATGATTTTGGTTTATATTATGTTAATGGTAAAATTTGATAAGTCCAAATTTTAGTCAACCAGAGTACTTTTTGAAACCTCAAACTGCCATCTGATTGTATAAGTATCAGACAAATGTGAAAAGCAAAGGAAGAAGAAGAAGAATAGGGAGAAGACAACAGAGGTTGTTTAACGTAGTTCGGTCAAAGTTAGTGTAACCCCTACGTCCACAGTAGTTTATATTTGCTTTTGTGCAGTTGTTTCATTGTTCAAGCTAGCATAATAATAATATAAGTATTCTCTCACTATTTTGATAGAATTTTTACATATATTTCTCACTATATCTATTACAATAATTTTTCTGCCTATTTATAGAGGTGGTCAGGGTTATAAGTGTAATTTGATAATTTATAAATATGTCTATTGCATCATATTGGGCAATAAATGCTTGATGGGCAATAAATGTTTGATAATTCATTGTCAAACTATTGGGGGCTGATATGTCGGTTAGAAATATGTGCCTCCAGTTGTTAACTAGACTTAGGCATTTCGTACCTTTGCTTAGGGTAGCCAGATTGGTATTTTGAGCTCGCACAGGGTGATCGACTGACTATGCAAGTTGGTCCCATTCTTGGATTTAACCAAAATGCACTTTTTGGATGGTGGTTTAGGGCCTACTTCATCTAGTGAGTTGGAGCTCATCTTTAGCAAGTTGGGGCCATTGCTTTGTCCTCGTTGCGCATCTGAAGCTTGCGACTAGCTATCTGATGTCTTTACTGAGTGGCCTTGACCTCCAGGCGAGCTGAGCCTCCTCCATCTGGACTCACTTATTGGGCTTTTTGCTAGCCCATTTACATGATCCTAAAAATATCCGCAACATGTTGTAAATAACCCATACACATAGAAATCCTACCCGCAATAAATGAAAGTGACTAAAGTAAAACTCTAACCTGGGTGTACTTTGGAGTAAAGCCGTGAGTGGGAGTTATCCCTCAACCAGTAGCTTGTTTGGCTACTTTTGGAAAGCAGGGGCATGGTGCTCTGATGACAACAGCTGAGTGGAGCACTGGTGGCGCGTCTAGCAGTCGTTGTAATCACTCACCCACGGCGGCGGAGCGTCGGTCGCTGGTGGGATGCTGTGGTGGCTGGTTGATTGGGTAATCATTCACGGCAGAGCGTCGCGGCTTCTGAGATACGATGGTGGCTGGTCGGGCTCCGGTCGAGATCAGGCGGCTATCCAGCCAAAGCAAGGAGGACGGCAGCGGTAGAAGGGAGAGAGAGAGAGAGAGAGTGAGTGAGTGAGAGACGAAGAGGAGAGAGAGAGAGAGAAAAAAAGACAGTGAGGAAGGTGGAGTTTCATGGGAAAACAAAGGAGCACTCGGGGAAAGAGAAAGAAAAGATATTAAAAAAGAGGAAAAAAATAGAAAAATCAGAAAATGGTGTAAAAACTGTGTGTCAAAATTACAGTGTATGTTTCGAAGAACATAGCTAATTCTCGTAAATTAAGTCTGATAATTAAATATAAGTTCTTAGATTGTTTGTCATTAAAATTAATATGCCAATAATATATACTAAGTAATTAAAAATAATACTTTAAATATTTTGATTAAATATAAGATTTATATTATATTAAGTATGCTTTCATAAATTATAAAATCCAATTAAATAATATTTTAATAATAATTAATAAAATCTAAATTATAAATCTTGTCAAGAAGTAAACTAGATATTTATTTAATAATTGAGATATATGATATCTAAAATATTTAAAACAATCATAAATTATTCGTTAATAATAATAATTATTATTATTATTTAAAATTAGTTACTAATAAAACTATAATTTAGTTTAAGACAAATTAAATAACTGGGATAATGAAAGAAGTATTTGGAATCAACTATCATCAGTTTAGAATATAAGTAAATAAAACTACCATCTTATCTAATAAATCTTAAAATTTAGACGTTGTTATAAAGAAGTTAAATAATTATTGAATAATTAGAATAAATGACATGTCAAATCATTTTAACAAGAATGATTTTTTTATTTTTTCATAATAATTACTACAATAATTTAATAAATCAAAACATTTAAAATAAATACTACTAAATTATAAACTCGTTAAGGAAAAAAAAAACCTCTTTAAAGTTGTCTTTTTTTACAAAACTTATATATATATATATATATATAAATTCCAACTTTTTCTAAACATTAAAATTTTATAAAATAACTCTTTTAAACATTACAAAAACTTCGACAAAAAAATGTATCAAAGAAATACTAAAGTTTTTCCTATTTCTTGCAACTTTTTTTTTCTTTTTGGAACATACTATAATATGAAGAAAAAGCTGAAAGCATTAAAAACTTCCGCATTAGTAATTTAAATGATTAATTATAACTTTTTATTTGTCCATTATACACAAAAATCTGTATAAATTTATTTAAAAAAGTTATAAAATCTTCTATAATTACTTCAAGAAAAGTTAATAGTTTCTATTAATTTTTTTTTAAAAAAAATCCGAGTATAATAGCCTAATCCAGCGATTGCCGTTCCAATATTTTCACTACATTGATACATGTGGGGCAAGAAAATAATTCTGAAGTTTGGAGTTTCAAGTGAAAATGAGTGGCATCCCGATGGTCACTTACAGTCCACTGATTGCCATTGCAATAAAGTTTCTCTGTTATTAAGAAATATAGTCGTGCTTACTATATATATTTGTCCGTTTCATTAAATGTAAAAAATATGTGATCCAAATCACGACAACATATACAGACATGGATAATAAAGGAAATAAGAAACTGAAAAGAAGTCAACAAGACCTAAAAATTACATGAAGGTGTACTAGGAAGAACTTACATTAGTATTCTGCAGCAAGGGCTCGACGGAAGGGATGCTTCATACAGAGATTTGCCCCCATGCATGCTAAGGCTAGCGCTCGCTACAAGCACTGAAATAGTTTTTATCAGAAGTTTTTTCAGTATATCATCAAACTCATATTTTCGAGGCGAAGAATTAGTCATGGAAATTTCATTGGCGGATGTTAGAACTGAATAACTAGTAGATTAAGATCCAGGGATATGCTTGGCTCCGTTCTATTGCCAGTAAAATATGCTGGCTCCCGCAGTGATGGCAAATCCAGTGAGTCACTATTAAGTATTAGATTAATGGTTGCCATGGTTGGCCTATCATCTGGATTTTCTTGTACACAAAGTTGGCCAACCCGAATACATCTAAAGGCATCCGTTTTTGAGTTAGATCCTTCTAAAGTAGGATCCAGCAATCGAATGCCCTCTAATCTTTGCATTGCAAACATGCCTGCAAAACGTTTTTGACACAAACTTTATGGCTCCTTTTGTTTTTCAATGATAATATGTATATATTGAGGAAAACAAATTTGAACATAATACTCACAGAGCTTAAGAGGCCTTCCTTGGAATGTGATTGATAGGAGGAAGCAGTTCTTTTTGCACTAATGATATCTAAAATCATAATTCCAAAACTAAACACATTGGATTTCGTAGAGAACAATCCATGTAATACATATTTAGGAGTCATATATTCACTGCAAAATAACAATTTAATTTAGTCTCATCTGGTATTGAAAAAAAAAAGATATCAATATATTGCAAGCATTACCTTGCTATCTAGATCTTTCTAATTACTTTTTTTATATTTAGAAAAAAAATGGGCAATATATAAATGGCAGGAGGAAGTTTTCATGTCCTGATTCATGGCGCATAACCAATGTAGAAAGTTACCGATAAGTAACTCTCTACAATTATAATAATACAATAAAATCATTGATATTACATGCCTCCTATGTGGAGTGTGACTAGACATGTATGAAACATGTAGGAAATAAGAATAAATCAAAACAACATAGATACATTTATCAAAATACATTATCAAATTTCTAACAAAAATCTTACAAAGTTTTCTCTATTTTCTAGATCTTGGGCACTAGGCTAATATAACAACTGAGGGCTATATGCCCTACTTACAACGTGTACAGCTAAACAAAATACCATAGAAGCCTAGTCATTACAATGTACACCAACTACTAAACTACATCTAAGCACAAATATATATATATATATACATGACTCAACTATATATACCAACTACCAAAATATCAACATCAATATGCATTCATGCTCTGTAAAAGAAGTCTACCCAATCAAGGAGCAAACTCAAGTCCAAATGGATGTGAGTGAACAACGAAAGTGGCCTCAAGCTCTAAAAATAGAAAATTAAGAAAAAAAACCAAAGTTTCTTAGAAATCCAATGAATGGATAATTTCTCAGAAAACTAGTGATTATTTTATAATTCATGTTCAAAAATGAGGTAATAAAACACATATATACGGAGATATAAACATCAACTTGTAAGCATGTTATCAAATTTGAAATAGTTAGAAACAAGTACAGTGTTAATTTATTGTCCAAAATACTTACCAAACAATTCAGCAAAGAAAACCAGTAATAATGCTTTTACTTCACAAATTTTCAAGTAATCAAAAAAGAATTCAAAATTTCTATATATCATTAGAATCCAATGGTAAATTCCTAAAGGCAACCTTACCTAACATATATCAATCATCATCATTCACCTTAATCTTCCAACAGATATTCTTCTCTTATTCCTCCAACAGATATAATTCTAATCACAAGTGCACTTAAGGGTTTCCCAAGGAATTTCCAAAGGATCCCAATTTTTTTAAAAAAAATTTCACAATTAATTTGTAAAGTGTCATAACCTTTCCAAGGAAGCACATTTACCAAATCCATTTTTTTTGTAATGTATAGATCAAAAGTTTCTCCTTCTTGAAAACAAGTGTAGAATTTGCAACAACATTATAATGCCCTCTTTCAATGCAAGTATCTCTTAAGATTTCAATTTCAATTTCATTTGAGGATGTATAGCAATGTGCCTCAAAATTAAAATAGCCAAACACATGTATTCATGTACCAAATAAATGGAAAATCAAAAGGGAATTGTCCGCTCTTATAATAAGAACTAGACATCTATGATATATACTCATACACAATATGCTACAACGCAAAACCCTCTTTTAAAGGTCAATACTGATGCACATTCCAATTTGTTTAATAAAAGAAAGGTAGCATAGTTCAAATTCTGGATGATGCATAAAACATTTTCATGTACATTTTATAATGTAAATAGGGGAGAAAATTATCCATTCACCTTTAAATAGTAAGATGGCTTCAAAATTTACTCTTCTTTTTTTTTTCTTTCCAGATCATAAAAAGCCTAATAACTATATCTTCATCCAACTCGTATAATTTGTTTCAAATTTGAATTAAGATTTACTAATTGCCTAAATCTAGTCTTAAAACAAAAGAAAATCAAATCAAAGAAAGTGCACAATTTGTTCACCAGATAAGTATTGTGTTGGGGTTTCAACTTAGTACCATCAGCTAAGCAAGAGAAAGAAAGGGAATGAGCTATCGTATAGCACCTCGCAAGGTTGATTGAAAACTAAGGTAGGCCGGCGAGCAAGATTGACTAGAGCAAGTAGAGCAGGCTGAAGGAAGTTGGGCTGGTCAGAGATAGCTGGGTTGGCTGATAAGCCAAGGTTGATGTAGTGGAGAAGCAAAAACCAACTGAAATTGAAGCAGGGAAAGACCATAGTTGTTGTAGTGCATTTCTGGTAAAGCAAGGTAGTAACAACTACTTGAAGGAAGAAAGGAACAAGGATAATGGGAGCAATAATAGCTCAGAGAGGTGATCAGAGAAGAAGAAATTCTGATAAGAAACGATACGTGAATCAATTAAAAGAAAAAAAAAAGAAAGAAAGGGAAGCATGGCGCTCAAGCCATCTAAGAGATAGGGGAACTAGGTTTGATGTGTGCTATAACAAAGGAAAAAAAAGGCAAAAGAAAAAAGAAAGAAAAGGAAAGGAAAAAGGAAAAAGAAGAAGGGAAATTACCTTTTTGCCACAATATAAAATTAAGATACTCATTATGGCACACTTATTGACATTATTTCACATTGAATATATATATATATATATATATATGTTAAACTATAAATTATTTACTTTTAATACATAATTTCATAGATTTACTTCTAGTTTGATTTATTTACTAAAGTGTTACATAAGTGCAACAAAAAAAGCAATATGGTTAAGAAGAATTTTGCAAGATTTGTTACAAAGCATCAAGACACCAACAAACATTTATTGTGGCAATATGTTTGCTATAGCCATGACAAAGAATCCACTATTCCATAGTCACACAAAGCACATCAAGATCCAACATTACTTCATTTGAGGGCTTGTGGAAAAGATAGAGATCGAACTTGAATTCTGCAAGATTAAAGAACAACTTGTAGATTTTTCACAAAACTAGTTATGATTGAGAAATTTAACAAGTTTAGAGAAATGCTTGGAATACAAGACACTACAAGAAAAATGCAATTTAGGTAAAACATGATTTTCGATCGCAGATCCATTTAGCAACCGAACAGCAACCGAAAAAAAAGAGTGGCTAAACACCTAGTCGCAGACTAATCAGCGACCGAAATTGAGCAGTTGCTGACCTTAGCGACCGAAATAGTCACCACTATTTTTGGACGCTAAAGCCTTAAAAGTTCAGTCGTAGTTTTGTGTTTTTTGCAACTAAAATTTTCTGTCGCTCTTTCAGTCCCTAATATCAAAATTTTTTGCAACTAAAAGTTTCGATCACAATTTCCATCGCTAAAATGCAAAATTCTATCACCCAATATTCAGTGACAGTTCGGTCGTTGATTTAAAGAAAGTTAGCCACTAAAATATTCGGTCGCTATTTCAGTCTCAAAAATCTTGATTTTTTGCTACCAAAATATTGAGTGGCAATTTCGGTCGCTGAAATTCAAAATTTTGTCACCCAATATTTAGTGACAGTTCGGTCGCTGAGTTAAAGTTAGCAACTAAAATATTCGATCTCTATTTTGGTCTCAAAATGGTACAACGTAAAAAAATTTTGGTATCTAAATTAGTGAACAGCTTTTGCAAACACTTTTTTAAGTGACTATTTTGGTCACTGACACCTGATTGTCATACAAAAATACTACACAAATTCAATCCAATACCATCCATAACAATCAAAAACCCATTCAATTGTAGTATATAATAAAATCAATCAATTAACATTAAAGGTAAATTTAATGCATAAAAAATATCCAAATCAAAATAATAGTAAATCCATAAACTGCTAGATAAATGTAACTCAATACAAATTCATTACAAATAGAAAACTAGTTAGTCACATCTAAATCAAGTAAAGAACTAATATACCCTAAGATTCATCATCTACATCAAATTCATCATGTGGCTCCTCTAAATGGTGCTATGCACCGTGTGATGCTGGATCATGGGGCTCAGACGCTGCTGGCTGGGCATCAGGAGATGAACTGATCAATGAAGGATCAATATGTAGACGCTAATACAAATACTCCATCCTTTGCTCATTACACTGTAAGCGCTCTCACGTGTCAGCAAGGAGTGCATCCTTGCCCATGAGCTCCACTGTAAGGGCAGTAACATTAGCCCTTAAATTTATCAGCTCATTATTATCTAGCACAGATGAAGAAGATGATGCTCCTATGGAGGAAAGCAAGAGAAAGCCTAACTTACCCTGCGACCAGACATTGCCCTTTTGTTTCTTTCCCCAACAAGTTGGAGGAAGAGGCCATTGTTGGCTGCTAGTGAGCTATCTCCCTCGCTACTAGTGCCTTCTCCTCGGAGTCATTGA
The DNA here is from genome assembly GCA_026873985.1 of Saraca asoca. Taxonomy (NCBI): domain Eukaryota; kingdom Viridiplantae; phylum Streptophyta; class Magnoliopsida; order Fabales; family Fabaceae; genus Saraca; species Saraca asoca. Next base: position 541 of record JANHAO010011348.1, on the reverse strand, counting down.
TACTCGCATTGTTAATAAAAATTCAAATGATTAATATAGATAACTGATTTTGAGAAATCAAATATACTAATAAAAATATACTTATAGCAATGTTTGCAGCCTTTTCACAAGCCCAGTCTCATTCTTTCAACTTTTTTGTTCACTCCATAATCTCAAAACTGCTAGGCTCCCTCTGTAACTCTTATGTCTACAAGTATGAAATCAGTAAATGTTAATAATTAATTAAACAGAAATAGTTATCTCAAATCAGATAAAGTAAAATTAAATTATACCAATATCTTCCTATGCTCAATTGTAGAGATAGACCCACCAATGTATAAAGATGCACCCTTATCTATAGTCCTATTTTGCCTTGCTCTTTCACTCTTCTATTTCCACTGTGGGCTATCCCATATTTTATCAAGCTACTCTCTAATGGAAGGAGACACCTAATCACATTTACTTTTACCTGCCCTAAGCTTATTCATTGCATTTTTAAGACATTTTTGACCCTTATGGTCAAAAATCTTCCTGATCTATCTCTCATGGGCAGGCAACCATC
>JANHAO010011347.1:0-17027 GCA_026873985.1 Saraca asoca | reverse complement strand
TTTTACATATATTACCTGATTACCTTCAGGTTTCCAGGGAATCCATTACATTAATTTATACGAAGTATTATTACAGACGTATATAGTATATAAATATATATATATAGAGACAGAAAGAAAATGAAGGGAATACCTCAGAGTAAGCTCATCATCGGTATTTGGAATTATGAAAATTACTAACTGATTATTTACTTAGTAAGATTACTTTTTAACATGGTACAGAATGACTATCGTAAAGGTGAGATTTCCTACTCACCTTCAAAGGATAAATTTATACAAATGTAAATCGTATTATTCCACACTCATCTTTAGCATTTGCACTCAATCAATATATTGATGCACACTATTGTACGCAAAACCGTACTATATAGATACTAGGATTAATCTCGCACAAGTAACTCATGACAAACACTTGTTATAGTATTCATAACTCAACTTTTCTTACGGAAAAAGGAACAGAGGACTTGGTCAACTATTTTGCTTCATCATTTATTTCAATAGTTGTTTCTGATTTCCCACCCACGCACTCACTTATTTCACTCTCTCTTCCCTTACTTATCTAAAAGTCCCATTCCTTTTCCTTTTTTGCTTAGTATATCTGCATGCTTCTTGGCGACAGGGGAAGAGAACGAAACAGCACAACAACTCATGTTTATACGGCAAACCACTATTTCATTCAGCAATTAATAACTAGAATTTAAACATGATAAACTCTATATTTCGTCCAGAATATATCAGAGACACACAATAGCAGCATGTCTTTTTATTATTATTATTATTATCTATATTTACACCCTCTCAATACAAACAGAATTTTAGTAAAAGTGGGACTAACCACTCACAACCTCATCATAAACCCACAAAGCTTCAGACTATGTGAACTCAAGAATGCATCAGAATCACCACTGGCCGCCAAAGTGTCCTTCGCTGACGCAAAACAGGGCTTCGGTAACAGGAAGCCAAACCCACGAAGAAGATGCCGGCTCACTCCAACTCCCAGCAACTTGCCGGACTTGCGAGGACGAAGGAAGCAGGCTGACGAGACAAGAAGCTCCCCTCGGAGCTTGCCGGAAATTCGAGAGAGAGAAGCCAAACGGGGCCACATGGCGTGCGAAGAGGAAGAGCCCCCAAAGGAGTGCTCGTGCTCATGTCTCGTTGGCAGGACTCCGAAGTCCACAAAATGGCCGGAGGAACGTCGGCTCGACGGCGCTTCCGCGAAGCTTCTCCAGTTGGCCCCAAAGATCGCCGAATGGGTTGCGGGAGGAAGGAGACGGGGAAGTGCCGGGCTTCTCGAAGGATCGGGCCAAATATCAGCTTGCGAACTTTCATTTTAGTCCTTGCAAATTTCAACATTTTATTTCGATTTTCTCTTTTTATTTCCTTAATATCTCGGGTGTTACAAAAACATAGTTTAAGGGGGTTAGTAGATTACCCTAAATTAATACTCCATTCATTTATGCTTATCTATCATTTAAGGTAAGACTAATAAATAACCCCAATATTAGGAAAATTAAATATTTTACTAATTTATTATTTATTAAAAGTCAATTAGTATGTGAAATGTTTGAATACGCTGCTAGAAATCAATTAATTTCTTGCGACCATACCATGGGAAAATCATTGTCCCATGATTTTTCCCACAATTTCAAAACTGTGGAAAAATGAGGCATGAGTATATCCACAATGACCAAATTCATTATCTTCATGCATCAGGCTACTAGATTATCTAGTATAAAAGATTGAAAAATCATTACAAACCTCCTTTTTGTTTTCTTTTCTATTGTAATTTTTGGATTATCATATGATGATTTTTCAATTTTGATTTTGCAACTTTATATATATATATGTGGAAATAGAAATAGATAGACTACAAATGACATCTCTTATCTCAATGACACCAAAGAAAAGGATATTAAATGAATATAATTAGTATATAGATGGAATATAATGAAATAGATCCACTTTGAGATTTCCTATAAAATGAGGTATGGAACGGAGCCACTACAAAGAAGTTTTGCAAGTTATGAAGGAAACTTGGAGCTCATATTAGTGATAAGTTGAGAATAAGAATTGAACTCTATGAGATATAATTTCTCGTTGTTCCTCAGTAACTCAGTGGTAAAACGATAGGCTGTTAACTGATTAGTCATAGGTTCCAATCCTACTTAGGAAGATTTGATTCATTCCAAATTAAAGAATTCAGAATGAAAGGGTTCATTTTGACTATTAAGAGTCGATAACCTCTTTGTTTCTATTGTATTCTATCTCATTGTATCTCATTCCATTTTACGATATTTGAGAATTGTCATTAATACCTTGGTGTAGGTCTGAGATACTCCTTTGTTCCACAGTCCAAGGCTATTTAAACTAATTAATTAAGAATTCTCAAATGTACTAGCACTGGCAAGAACATTAAATATGAAGTCACCAATTCTCCCAAGAGGCTACAATTACCAAAAGTAAACATATCAATGATGAATAATGTAGTTATGCTACTAATACTTTACTTACTCTGCTATTTTGCCCAAGCTTGGCTGAGGAAGAATTACAAGGTGTACAACAAAAAAAAATGTGGATTAGAGCATACTATCATTTCATTTCAAAAAATCCACCATTTATGAAAAAAAAACTATTTCTATTAATATTATTTATTACTTTTAAATAAAATAAATAAATAAAAAGAGAAAAGTAAGGTAAGACCATTCCATTTCGATAAAATACCCACATGCAAGTTTCATAGCTTTGGGTTTTCTATCACGATTATGATTTTCCTATCCTAGAGAGAATGGTCTTTCCCCTTTTAGCCGGTTGTGGGTGAGGAGGGATTCGAACCCTCGACACCATGGTTCGTAGGCATGTGTTCTAATCCTTTGAGCTACAAGCCCTACCCCGTCTCTATTAGATTTGTTCCTTGGAGTACTCTAAAAAAATGAACCTTTACACTTTCTAGCCATTTCAGCTTATAAGATGTGAAAACACCTCTCTCTCTATAAGAACAATGTGTACCAATTTAAAGAAAGGATTTCGTAATTGGAGTTTTGAATAAGACGACCTTTTCTTTTCCCTTTTCGTTCTTAATTACTTTTTCAATTTGAAAAAGTAATAAGAATGAGATATGTTAAGCTTTTTATCATCCTAATGCCAAACTATTTTTCCACATGACCTCCCCTATGGTATCGTCATCGCATTAGAATTTAACCACCAAGTTCGAGTTAGATTGGTGTGGTTCCTTCACATATAGGACACCAGAATATCAAACCATGAATAAAGAAAGGCATAAGAGAAAAACATATTAGCTATTGATTGTGAGACCCTAATTCTTGATGGGAGAGAACACCAAAGGCCTATACCCTTCCATCCCTTGGATAAATAGAGAAGGAGGGTAGAGCCTTTACTTTTTAGTGTTATCAAAGAGTTAAACAATGAAAATAGATGGCAAATGCCTGATCGAATGAACCAAGGTTCAAATCTACTAGTCTGTTAAGATGCCTTAGTTGTATACATTATCGCATTTCTACTTGACACTTATTATTAATAATAAACAACTCGTCTTATTGTGACATTCTCTTGAATTCTTAAAATTTTTATCTCTCTATCCCTACAGGACCAAAGAACTCATCATTGTATCGATTCTGCTACTAGCGGCTCTGGGGAAGTCAGAATAGGAATGCACTCATCTTAGGGTGGGCTTACTACTTAGATGCTTTTAGGAGTTATCTGCTCCGCATATGGCTACCTAACATTTATCGTGGACATGATAATTGGCACACTAGGGGTGTGTCCTTTTTGGTCCTCTCGTACTTGGGAAAGGTCCTTTCAATGCTCTAATATCCACACTGGATATGAAACAAACTATCTCACAATATTTTGAACCTAGCTCATGTATCACTTTAATGGACGAACAACCCAACCCTTGGAACATACTACAGCTCTAGGTGGCTAAGATCCAATATTAAGGTACCAAACCTTCCCAAATGATGTGAGCTCTCATAGAAGATCAGCTTGTTATCCTTAGAGTAACTTTTATCCATTAACTGATGACCTTTCCATTTGGGACTGTTGGACTATTAAGGTCGACTTTCATCCCTGCTTGACAAATAGGTCTTACAATTAAGCTCTATTATGCCCTTGCAATCAGGGGCCAATCTTTATCTAGCTTGAGGAAATCTTTACATGCCTCAATTACCTTTTGGGAAGCCTACGCCCTATAGAAACTATCTACCAGAAACTATCCCTTGGCCCGTAGGTCCCAGCATAAGGTTGAAATTCTAGCTCTTTTAGAGTGGTATCTCATTAATGGCTTAAGCTATCCAGAAGTATGACTTTTCACACTCCACTTAAACTATGCAGGAAGGGCCCAAAGCCAACCCTAGGGAACAATAAAGCTTCATAGGGTCTTTTTGTCTAAGTGCAAATAGTCCACATCTTCATATACATGTCTATTTCACTAAGCCTCTCTCTAAGATAGTGCCCAAATGGTTATGTCTTTCATGAGGGTTAAAACTTACCCGGTAAGGAATTTTGCTACCTTAGGTTCATTATAGTTACGACTATCATTCACTAGGACTTCAATCATTGGCTCCTTTATCATCAGGTCACTAACATCTTTGACCTTCTGACACCGGGCATGCGTCAGCCACTGTACATGATCTGATGACTTATGTTTTTAGTAAATAGTCGCTTAGGCCTAGTCATTGTGACCCCCTTTGTGAGAAGGCACCCATTCTCCCAAAGTTACAGGACTATTTTGCCGACTTCCTTAGAAAGTTGTCTTGCGCTCCTAGGTATTATCTACTTATCCACCTATATTGGTTTTGGGTATAGGTACCCTTTTTGTTAAAGGTTGTTCGAGCTTTTCCTAGGAGTATGACATGGGTTACTTCAACACTATAGCGCCTGGTACTCAAACATTGGCATAGGGCATTTTATCTACCCTTTATTATCTGAAAAAGTAGGGGCACCTTGCATTCTTGAATCGGTAAACATCTTTCAACTAATCTAACCTCTTCTGTCCCTCGAGACCAACAATATTTACCTATTGTCCATTGACTATGCCTTTTGGCCTAATCTTTGGCCTTGACTTACCCTTTGTGGAGGAACCCTTAGGTTTTCAGGGTATTAGATTATCACCAATGTTTCCATTATTCAAGCTAACATTCTTGCTTCCACTTAATCAACCATTGTTTGCACGGGTCCTTCCTTCTAAAGTGGAACACTCCTTTACTGGTCCATTTTTAAACCCATAACTTTGACAGATTGCTTAGCCTCATTCATTTTCAATGTAAGAGTGCTTACTCAGTGAGCTATTACGCACTCTTTCAAGGGTGGCTACTTCTTGGCAAAATTTCTGCTTGTCTCTGCACCCTTACCTCTTTTATCACTAAATGGTTATATAGGGGCCTTTGCTAGTGATCCGAGCTATTTCCTTCTTGATGATGAAGCTTATCCTCTATCGTTTCACTAGGTAACCTTGAACCATGTTCTTTTGAGGTCATGTCTAGTATTTAGAGTTTGCCTCAATTTGGTAGTACTCTCACAACCTGCACTGAAACAGTTTTTGCCCCTAAGATATCTAGTCAACTGCTACACCTCAAAGCATTTCGAGGAGAACCAACTAGCTCTAGTTTCAACTGGCATTTCCTCTATAACCATAAGTCATCCATTAATTCTTCAACATAAGTTTATTTGAACATTCACGTAGTTTCACCTAGGCTTCATTCTAGTCATGGATAGATCATCTAAGTTCAAGTTTATAAGTAGTGTCAGTTACCCTAGAAAGACTCACTATTGCTACTACTTAAATGGATTCTCTTAACCAAGCCACTATCTGTGAGTTACTAGCTCATTCTTTAACAAGCATGTGGTTAGAGTCTTGGGCTCCTACCACTGCTTAGGAACTTATGATTTTATGTTCTATTTCACACCCCCTATGGTGGTTTTTTTAACTCATCCTTCATAGTACTATTTCACTATCAGTCATCCTCGAGTATTTAACCTTACAATATGGTCCTTGTTGATTCATACAGGATTCCATGTGCTCTGTGATACTTAGGTCAGAGCGTAAGCTGATGATGCTTTTAGTTACTAGACTTTCAACATTAACAGCTATTGAGACCGGCTAAAAATAGTGTTAAACTACCTAAGTTAGTAGCTAGGGTAAGTTTAGGTCATGTCTGGAGAGACTAGTGATCTAATTCAATGTTTTTACAATATTATTTAATTAGAAATAAGAATTAAATCAAATAGTTTACGTGCTTAACAAAATAAAATCAAAAATAAAGGAAAATCAAATGTCGGAAAGCTCAATTTGAGGGACTTTTATAACCAATTTTGTGACTAATCCTTGATACTATTGTTTCATTCCTATTTTTATAGCTTAGCCAAGAAATTAATTAAGCCCAACACTAAATTAATCTTTGTTAATTTCTTCCTAAATTAGTCAATCAAGCCCGACACCTAATTGACCCTTATTACAAAATCAATTGAAGCCCAATACCTCAACCAAATTATTCATAGTATTAATTTCTAAAAATAACAAGTCTAATTAAATAATTCACCCTAATAACAAACTAACTAATAAGAGAATTGATTTACCCCAACAGTAAATTAACACCCTATTGTTACCTTACAACTGAACAACCATAAATAATGAAATTGCCTATGAAAATCTAGCTAGCATTAAATCACATTGAATAATTAATTAATGTGCCATATTAAGTAATCATCTAAGGCAATTATAAGTAATAAAAAGAAAGAATCAAGCAAATCAAATTGGGAATAAATTGAAATTGAGATCAAGTCTCATAATCAACAAATGAATTGGTGCAGAAATTTCCTTATAGTGAAATGAGGATTTAGTTACACTTTAATGTAGAAATCAAATGTAAAAATAAAAGGAAAGAATAAACCTAATTGGGACTAGAGTCTTTTCCTAGCAGAACTCCTCTCATTCTTCAAGTTAGAGATAATACAAAAAGTGAATATAAAAGTTATTACAATGATGGCTCAACATAGTATTTATAGGCTCATTGCACTGCTTCTTGATTGAGTGTTGTTAGAAAGAGGCTTTGTCAAATGTGACTTCCTTCCTATGAAATCTACCTTTATCTCTTAGAAGTCTAATAGCCTTCACCTTGCATAAAATCTTGATTCCTAGCTCAAAATATAGGCAAAAAATTGAAACAACTTTCCAAAGTAGTCCAACCATAACAGAATTAACACTTAAGTCCATAGCTATAAAATTAATTCAAAATGATGTAGTTTAACCTCAAGCCCTTCATGAAAGTTGTTGGGATGGATTTCAGATATCTTATAGGCTTAATTTTGAATCAAAATGATGAGTGAATCCCTACTTATTATAAAAATATCAAAACTAGTTCTAAGTCACAAGTTAGTACTCTGTTCCAGTTTATGGGCTCTTTTTGACTTCCAAAATGGCTGAAGTACGCTGAGGACTTGTCATGATACTTTTAGATCTTTCTCTTAGCTTTTCAAAGACATAATAATCATAAAAAAATTGAGGTCTTAAACTCAAGATATGCTAAAAAACTTGAAACATTCTGAAATAGTATAAATTTATCAAATAAATTCAATTAAGCATAAAAACTGAGCAAACTACAAAAATAATTTTAAGCATCTGATTAAGTACATAAACATGACAAAAGATTAAGTATAAAAAGATATAATATATATATATATATATATTATGTTCATCAATCATCTAGGGTGTAACATTCCACCATTCCACCTAGTAGCATGACATTTATATTGCTTTCTCATAACTTTGTTTTTGCGGTTTAGGCTACTTCCCATTTGGTTCGCCACTGCTACAAGAATCGCTTTTGCTTTCTTTTCCTTTAACTACGAAGATGTTTCAGTTCACTAGGTTGTATCTTGCCTACCCATGGATTCAGCAATAGTTTGAAAGGTTAACTTATTTGGGAATATTCAAATCTACACTTATTTTCAACTCTTTGAAGCATTTCATTGGTTACTACACCTTTCCTTGTCTCTGGTTGCCTAGGTATCCACTATAAGCATTTCCTCATTTGAACCTTTCCCTTCACTTTTACTTTAATGCTATGCCATTTTAAGGTGCTACTAAATGAAATGATCTTATTAATGTCTATGAATGATAAATCATAGATCGAACAACTAAACTAGAAAAATTAGATGCTATTATATGGCTTTTGTATTGGCTATGTTTATGAGTTATAGATAAGCATACTTGCATTGTTGACATTTGTCACAAGGTAAATCACCGCCTCTTAAGCCCCTGACTAATTCTACTACAAACAATAGAAAATAACTCCCCCTAAACATATTTTATAACTTTCATCGTATTGAGCTTTCCAAAGAGCAACTCTTCTCAAATCTTAAAAGGTGCTAAGTTGGAAACCCATTCTAACTAAGAGTTTTTATTGTTTGAAAGGATCTAACTATAGGAGAATCAGGAACAGAGAGCTTTCCCTTTTTTTTTGCTTGAATCTTTGATCTTAAGAATGTTAGTTTTAAGAATGAATGATTGTCCTTCTCTGACCTTTGTTGTCTAACTTAAGAGTGGATAACTAATGTATTCCATTTATTGAATAGGGTTCTATGGTTGATCCGTAACCATTGGATGCTGAAAATGTGCTTGGGATGATCTTGTAGTTCCTATGGGGTGAAAACAATGGGATTGGTTCATGGATTTTCTTTCTTCTTGCCATATTTCGCTTAAAGGGTTGAAAGAAGATATTGCATCACGCTATTTGCAAGGGCCAACTTGATCTTTTTTCCCAGGGATCCCAGGTAAAGAAACCCTAGGAAAGCCATTAACTCTAACTATCATCTATGTACGATTCATACTAGATTTGATCAATTGCCTATCCTACCTCTTCTATGTTCTTGATAGCTCATTTTTGTTTTAGTAGAGTCTTTCAGTGGCATGTTTCGATCCTCTTCCCCATTACTTAGAAAAAGTGAGCCACTAGTTCAAGTATAAGATACTATCCTTACCTTTTGGACAATTAGGCATCCAATATGTAATCATAGTGACCCAATCAAGAGTGAAGCTTTACCAACTAAGTTATATCCTTTCGAGTCGAGTGGAGCATGCATGAAGGAGTTAGATGCTTCTTCTATTCTTTTTCTTGGTGCAATTGGGTCATCTTAGACTTGAACTAGAGATCTCACTCATGAAGTAAATCATCACACCTAAAGTCCAATGAATTGGGAAAGAATTAATATATTCCTTTTTAAGAGTAATTCATCCTTCTTAAACACAGCATACAACTTTTTATTATATTGTATTCTATAATTGCACTTGTTCCTCCTTTCTTCCTTACCATGGCAAGTCTCTGTGAAATAACTCCAATGAAAAAAAAAAGATGTTAAGAGAATAAACCCTCTTGGTCTAACCTTAGACACTCTAAGATCCTTTTTCAAACCTACTCCCATTTCGAGTTAAGGGATAGATAAATAGACATATCATATTGCACTAATTAGGGGCATTCATAGTGATTAAAAGGGTTGAAGGCTAAGAAGTGAGTTATTTGTTAGCCAAACATTTTATTCTTCTTGTGGCTAGATCTAATCTCTTGGTCCTTGTAGAAAGGAAAAAGAATTTCACATTCTCTTTTTCAGGAAGGGAGGATTAGGAAAATTGAATGGTACAATCTCACTGTCACCCCTGAATAAAAGGGGCGATCCTATAGTTCTTGGTTGTAAAAATATGTTGTTAGGTGCTCCATTTTTATTTTTTCCATTGAGGTTGAACCTAAACCTGTGCTCAAGAGATAGTTGTCTATATGCTGATAAGAGATGTATGGATTCCTGAGAAGAAAAGAGTCGTAGTGGTCCCCCTAAACCACCCATGTCCCACAAGTGAATAAAAAGTTGGATCTACATTGGATCTCACCTAAACTACCCATTTATCCCTTTGAGGAAAGTTTAGTTTCAAACCCCAATTTGAACATAAGAAGCATGTCATGCTAATGTGCCTTGGATGATCCACATCTCAGGTTCAGGCACCGATGAGCACATTGAACTATCTATGTGGCTGAAAGCATTTATAGCCTAGGCACAATGACAATTATCAAAGGCAAGTTCTACTATTGAGTTAATAGCTTGTCATGCTGGCCTCCAGATGGGGGTCCACTATGCCAAAAATGAGAAAAATCCCATCCCTCACTTTCCTTTCTTGGGTATTAGATACCAATTATAACTCACATATTTGTAAGACATGTAGAGACTTAGAAATAGTAGAAAGTTGCAAAAATGTGAAGTGGATATGCACATTGTGAAGTGGATCTGCACATTGGGAATGGAGCAAAAGTTGTTGTTTTAGCATAAGAACCTACCTTTTAGAATTTTCTATAGGCTTAATTCTAAAACTAAATAATTGTTATTGTGTTCCTATAATTTTTGAAAAATATTATTTTCATTTCTTTTTTTGACCAAGAAGGATTTGCTTTTACCTTTAAGAATAAAAGCTATTCTTTTTCACATGATAACATATTTTATGGTAATGGCAAACTTATTAATGGATTGTATATTCTAGAACTAAGACAAAAAATCTTAACTATTGAAAATAAGAAACCAAAGTTTAATTAATCCATTAATATGTCATATCTTTAGCATTGTAGACTTGGTCACATTAATGAAACTAAAATCACAAAGCTATATAAAGATGGATACTTGGATCCATATGATTGCAAATCATATGAAACTTCTAAATTGGGAAAATAACTTAGAAATCCTTTACTACAAAGGGTGGATGTGCTAAAAAATTGTTAGAGTTAATACATAGTGATATATATGATCCAATGACTACTCTAGCATGAAATACATATTCCTACTTCATCATTTTTACCAATGACTATTCTAAGTATGGGTATATGTATTTGATGAAATACAAGTCTAAAGCCTAGGAAAATTTCAAAGAATTCAGAAGTGAAGTAGAGAAAAAAACTTGAAAAATCACTAAAACACTTAGATCTAATTGAGGTAGAGAATATTTAAGCCATGAATTCATGGATTGTTTAAAAGAGTTTGGGATTTTTTTTTTCATGATGGATTCCACCTACAATGCCACAAATAAATGGTATTTCAAAAAATAGGAAACGTACTTTGCTTGACATGGTACAATCTATGATGAGCTTTGCAATCTTACCAATCTCTTTCTGGTGCTATAGTTTAAAAATTGCTACATACATCCTTAATCACGTCCCCTTGAAATCTATTGATAAAGCACCATATGAGCTATGGTTTAGCTCAAAGCCAAATCTTTTACACATAAAGATTTGGGGATCGTCTGCTTATATGAAGTAGATCATCACAAACAAGATAGAATTTAAGAGTGATAAATGCTTATTTATGGGATATCCCAAAGAAACAAGAGATTACTACTTTTACTACCTTGTTGAATAAAAGATCTTTGTCTCCATAAAAACTGCCTTCTTAGAAAAGGAGTTTATCCTTGAAAAGGCTAGTAAGGGGTAACGTGGAACTTAAAGAGGTTCAAGAACTACAAAACAACATAGATCACATGGTTGAGAATAAGCTTGATCAAGTATCATAAAAGGTTATGATAAGTAATTAAGCTCAAAGTACACTTGTACTCCAAAGATCTAGTAGAAAATGTTGTGATCTTGAAAAAGATGGTTTTCTCCTCACACAAGAGAATGGCGTGATAATTGTTCAAGACAATAAACCTACTAGATATTAGGAATCAATATCAAATATTGATTCCTTGAAATGGCAAAAAGTCATGAAATTTAAAATGGATTCAATGCATGAAACCAAGTGTGGAACTTGGTCACTCCACTTGAAGGAATAAAATCTATCGAGTGCATGTAAGTTTTTAAGAGAAAGATAGATGCAAATGGTAAAGTACAAACTAACAAGGCTAAGTTGGTTAAAAAAGGTTATAAACAAGTACAGGGTATTGATATGTTAAAATCCATTAGGATTTTACTTGCAATAGCTATATACCATGACTATAAGATTTAGTAAATAGATGTCAAAATAATTTTCCTTAATGGAAACTTGAAAGATGATGTATATATGATACAACTTAAGGGCTTTGTCTCTACGACTAAAACCCACAAGATATGCAAGCTATAGATGTCCATATATGGACTAAAGTATGCTTCATAGAGTTGATGAAACATGTGTGCACAAGAAGGTTAGTGAAAGTGCAGTTGTTTTCTTATTACTATATGTAGATGACATATTGCTCATAGGAAATAACATTCCCATGTTACAATCTATCAAATTATGGATGCCTAAAACATTCTCCATGAAGGATTTGGGATAAACAAGCTACATTATGGGCATGAAGATCTATAGGGATAGATCTAAAAAGTAACTTGGCCCCTCCTAATCCACCTACGTTAACAAAGTGCTAAAAAAGTTTAGCATGGATAGGTCTGAGAAAGGGTTCTTACCTATGTTTCATGGTGTTTGCTTGTCTAAGAAATAATGTCCTAAGACAGAGGATGAACAAAAACATATGAGTGAAATTCCCTATGTATCAGCAATAGGATCAATCATGTATGACATGTTATATACACAACCAAATGTTTTCTATGCACTAAGCATCACTAGCAGAAATTAGGTTAATCTATGTGAAAGTCATTGAAGTGCAATCAAGACCATTTTTAAGTCCTTGAGATGAACAAAGGATGAGCTCTTGGCATATAGAGGAGATCTTAATTTGAGAATCAAATGTTACACAAATGCAAGTTTTCAGTCAGATCATGATTATTAAAAATCATTATCAGGATATGTATTCACTCTTAATATAGGTGCAGTATGTTGAAAAAGCTCCAAACAAGATACCATAATAGATTCTACAATCGAAGATGAATACCTTGCTACTCCAGAAGTAGGAAAGGAAGTTGTTTAGATAAAGAAGTTCATCACTGAATTAGGAGTTGTTCCTGACATTGTTAATCCAATAAAAATCTATTGTGATAATAATGAAGTCATAGCACAAGCTAAGGATCCAAGGTCTCATCAAAGATTCAAACATATCATAAGGCATTACTATTTGATCAGAGAAATCATAGAGCGTAATGAAATAAAAATAGTACAGATTCCTACAGACGATAACGTAGTTGATCCTCTCATTAAGCCTTTATCCCAACAAATGCTTGAGCATCATTTAGATAGAATTAGGATAAGATATAAGGTTGATTGGCTCTAGGTTAAATAAGACATTGTTAGTATACATGCTTTAGAGACAATCAATTGTAATGACATAAAAACTATATATCCTAGCATATTTAATAAATATGATATTATGGCTTCTTTGTCACTTTAGTTTTAATATATATATATATATGTTTTGATATATGACTACTATGTTGGATAAAGTCCTTAAAATATAATTATGTATAAATTAATTACAATTAAAATTGTAATTATGAGATAATTTATACATATAGTTATATTTCTAAACATCTCCAGTTGTTATATTATGGAAAAACAGAATATTAATTATTCAAGAGTAAATCAACATATATCATGTCACACTCTTCTAGAAGAATGCAATGATATTATACACTGTAGATATGCTAATATCAGGATGAGATATATAGGTATATGTTATGGAACATATGACTGGATCGACCCGTCATAAAAAATCACATGGAATGTTATCATGTGTTAATGGACTTCTCAAGTGAAAGGCAGTGTAAATGATCTTTAGACATGAAATTAACACAGTACCTTATGTATGGAGTTATATATTTTGATATTATTCTAGACTTACATTCTTAAAGAGTGAGCACAAATAATTATTGGTTGCATTATGAAATATATAAAGTTTGTGATTGATCAAGAGAGAATTCAACCTCCTTGGTAGCAAAAAAACATATTTAAAAAATATTTTAACACTTGTGCCATGATCAAAATCATAGGCCTATGTATTAATATATACATAAAAGGAGTTTTATGTATAATCAATTGTAGGATAACATACAATCAAACCTGCACCTATAATTGGACATTCAAATTAGGGTTAACACTCGAACTGTACCCTAAGTCCAATTTGAATATCAAGAGAAGAAGAGATTGAATTGCATACTAACACCTTGTCACAAAAGGTTTGGATTTCTACAAATCTATTCCTGACATTTAGGTGGTTATGATGCTTTGCTAGAAGCCCAATCACTATCTATGAATTTATTTAAACAATTTAGAGAAATTGTGTTTGAATTAAAATTTTTTTAATTCAATTAAACTTGTAAAAGTTTGTACATAAATTCATTGTCAACATGTATGAAAACCTAATGGGTCACACACAATCAAATCTCTTTAATCTGAAGTTAAAGGAAAAGTTAGACTACAAAATATTTTGAATTCAAGTGTTGAATTAGTGAATATCTTGAAAGTTTGAAATGATTAATTAAGAGTTTTAATATGATTAGATGTGTTAATTAATCAATGATTTAATAATTCTAACAGAGATTACAATCATTAAATAGTAGAATATTTCTAATGTTTATATTTGAATGTTGTAAGAATATTTATATTAAATTTAGAGGAGATCATAAGTAGAAGAATGGCTTCTCACTTAGAAAGTTATTTTAATTAATTAATTAAAATAAATTAAAATAATTTGAGAATGACAACATGAGAGAATTTATGACTTTGAACTCATAGTTTAGGTTTATTGGACACAAAAGGATGATACATAAAGGCTAATGAGTTTGGACTCAGTAAGGAGTATGGACTCCTTAAACCAAGAGAGTAGTACACAAGCCTAAAGTACCAATCCTAACTGTGTAGTCCATCCACTTGGAAAAATGGGCAACACAAGTAGGGGAAACCTTGCTTGTGTGCCACTTATGCTTGCTCCCCGCTCTTATGTTATTTAAAGGGAAGAGATACCAACCCTACAACAACACAATACACCAACCTTGACACATATGTGATGCACCTAAATCTCTCTTAATGTGATCTCTTTTCTCCTTTTTGCATCCAAACACCAATCCTAGTCAAGTGAATTTGTGATTCTCTGGAGAGCTAACACCTCTTAAACTAAGGAGTTTATTTTCCTATTCTGCTTATAGTATAAATATTGGTAGAGGTTTTAAATCAAATTGATTTTTATGGATCACCGTTAGTATTGAAGATCAAATCTAAAGGAGTTGCCAAAAACTAGATGACAAGGCTTATTGGAGAGTTTGTGGAATTATTTTAAGATCAAGTTCGTATTTGAAGACTAGGAATTTTAAGAACAACTCTCATGAAGTTATAATTTAAATCCTTACTTTTAAATTATTTGAATTATACAAAAGTTTATAAATTAATTTACAAACAACATGATTTAGGCTTAAAGAAAAAATTTTAAAATTTTGTTGCGTATACTTGAGGCTTTTAATCTATTTTTTCTAATATTATCGTCTAAAGGTAGGTTGTCTTCTTAGCCTTGGGAGTGAGCTACAAGACATCAAAAGTAGTTACTAAAGTAGGTTGGGTGGATAAAATCTCTGTTATCTTTTGAGTGGCTGTAGTTTGCAAAAAATAGAAATTAAAATGTTAGATGTGTCATAATAATTTATTAACTTAAAAATATAAATAAATTCATAGAAACTTACATAGATCCACTCTGATTGCTCATCCACCCATTTGTTGTCCTTCTTGTGGTCGGTATGCTTAAACAACTTAAGGATGGCGGCCGATCTCCCTAGCGAATTCTCTTGCATCTTATAACATTAATATTAATAAACATGAATTATATTAAAATGAAAGTTAACCTCAGACTATATGTAATTGAATCAGTATGAGTACTTACTAGACGCCTCCTGTGCTTAATGACATGGATGGAACCACCGATGTGGTAAGCAAGTTTATATCCACTAGTAAAGGCCCCTTTCAAAAACATTTTTGTAGTCCTTAACTTCCCTAGTCTCCAAGAGCTTCCTCAATGATCTACTAAGGCTTTTGAACCTTCTTCCGGACCTCTTGCATCATATCCCAGAGCCATTCAACCACATTCTAGTCAAAATTCCTTTTGATAGTGGCTTCATTATGGGGGTCCCATCTATACTCTTCTTGCAAAACAATTGAAACTAGTATTGTCTATAATATTCAAATAAAAAATTATTGTTAAAATAAAATAGAGATATATTATTTTTACCTCAAATATCCTCCACCACCCCGAGTCTTGAGGTCCACCTCCTTCTGATTAGGATACACACAATCAAATTTACTTTCAATGATGGCTTGCACAATGGAAGTAGGGTTAGTGAACCTATTTACATATAAAAAATAGTACATTATTAATTGTAATAAATAAAGTATAATAAATATAAAGAAAATAACTATAATTATACTCATGTGCAGTCCTCTAGCTCAATCCACAGTTTGGTGTCCTCGTCCACGGTTAGTGAGTCAAGGGCCTACTATTGGTAGAGTGCAACAAGTTGAACCATAGAAGATGATGCTACAATCAGCTACTAGAAGTAAGATTTGGAGGTTGGCATGAAGGTAGAGAGGATACCAATGTATGGGTTAGGGGTAGAAATAGGTGGTGAATATACTAGATGATGAAAAGGAAGTGTGATGAAATGGTGAGGAGATGGTGTGAAGGTGTGATGGCGCCATGTGTGGTCTACTTATTGTAGAAATCATAGGAACAAAAACTTATAAAACAATTATTCATACAGGTTTCAACCGGCAAAA
Source organism: Saraca asoca (assembly GCA_026873985.1). Classification (NCBI taxonomy): domain Eukaryota; kingdom Viridiplantae; phylum Streptophyta; class Magnoliopsida; order Fabales; family Fabaceae; genus Saraca; species Saraca asoca. Next base: position 353 of record JANHAO010011347.1, on the reverse strand, counting down.
AAAAAAAAATACAGGTCTTAGTGCTATAATAGGATTCAATAATAATATAATCATTAGTTGGATTTAACAAAATACTTTGCATACATTTAAGTGATCCAAATTCAGAAATCATTGCTTACTGATGATAGTTAACACAAAAGGATTAGAGACGAAAAGATACCTAACCTTTTGCTACGCAACGACTTTCAATCTGTTATTTTTCCCCACTTTGCATAAGTGACAAACAGGTAATTTTCATCCGGGTCACTAATTTCAACAAATGTATTTTTGATGACAGTGATCTTACTCCAAAAGTAGAGGAAAGATGGACAAATGATCTTACTCTCTATCTGATCCACTCCTTTGGGAGTTGC
>JANHAO010011346.1:0-17022 GCA_026873985.1 Saraca asoca | reverse complement strand
GTCAAATTAATAGAAGTTTTAATTATTATAATTTTATTTTATATAATTAAATTAAAAATTTTAAAATAATTTGTGATTAAATCTTATTATCAACTCGTATAATAACAAGATAACTTAAAATCTAATTGACATTTATTTTTTTAATTTTTTAATCATTTTCTATTAATAATTTCAAAAAAAATTCAATATATGTTTAGTCTTTATTAAAATAAAAATTCTTTTTTCTTATTTAAAAGAAAAGAATAATGGTAATTTTTTTATACAATAACTAAAAATTAACAAAAAAATTAGTGAAATAACTATAATAAATCAATAAAAATAAAATATCAATATATAATTTAATAAACGTATAAAATTCTATTAATTAAATTTAACATCAAATGATAATAAATATTTAATTATAAATAATTTTAAATTTTAGGATCTAACTACACAAAATGAAATTATAATTATAAAATTATAAATTTAATAAAATTATAAAAAATAAAACCTCTATTAATCCAAAAATCCATAAAAGAGTATTTTTCATTAACAATATTTTTTTACTCTTATTTATTTCTCCGCAGTCCCTATATTGCAATCCTCCATTTAAGATTTCACATAAAAAAAGAAAAAATTGGAATGGACTTTGTCCATTTTAATTATGCAGAAGTAGCAAACAAGTTCCAAAATGGGAGTCATTTTCCACGACTCTCAATAATAAAAGCAAACCTAACAACCACTTTCAATATAATAGGAAGCTTAATTGGCCAACTGCCTATAAATGCAGCAATAAATATCTTTTTCCCTTAATTGTCAAAGTCCATTGGCACCTAGGAACCAACCCTAAACTTGTCCACAAACTGCTAAATCCAATTCAATTCGTACTGTAAATTTACTTAACATAACTAACTAATATCTATTTGTCAGGCCAAATAAGTCATTCTCCCTTATTGTGCCATGTGCTCCAACCCCCAAATAAATGGCAAAGACAACCTGACCTAAATTCTCCAACATCAGCTTTATTGCATTAAATCTCACATTGTGTCACCAAATTGCTATGCCCATGAGGCCTTTGCCAAATCTTTGTCTTAAACCTTTTGCCATTTTGCTTTTTTGTTAAAAAAAAAAAAAAGAAATTTTGATATAATGGGATGCTATTCAAGAGCAGTTGGAAAGTATCGAATTTTCCAATACTAGCTTGTAATCCTTGTAAAGCATGAGTTTGATAATTTTATTTAATAATAATTTATAATATCTATTAAATAATTATATAATTGATATGTTGAAGAAATATTATTTTTTTTAATTTGATAAAATTATTATATTAATATTTTAAATTAATTAAATTCATCATTTGAATTTTTTTATTTTTTTTAAATATTTTATTGATATATTAATAATCAGGTGAATTCATTTATAAGTTATTTTGTTTAAAAAATTTATATTAATTATTTTGTGTCAAAAAATTTAATTATTTAATTAATAAGAGTTCATACATTATTATAACTAATATATTATTTTCAAAAAATATATATTTTAAAAATATATTTTATGAAATTTTAGAATTATTTTAAATTAAAATTATGATAAGTACTAAAAATGATAAAAAATTTAAAATAAAAAGTTATAAAATATTAAATTTAGTGTTTGGTATTTAAAAATAATATAAAATTTTAAAAGGTGAAAATTTTTATATAGACATTATTTATTAAATTATAATTAGATATTATTAATAATATGTTGATAAGTATTTAATTTCTATATAAATATAATTATTTATTATATATAAACTATTTAATATACATAGAAATAATGTAAATTGAAATCTATTAATAAATTTAGACTAAAAATGGGGTATAGATAATTTTATTAAATATTTTTTGAAATAGATAATTTTTTATAAAAAATAAGGATATATAGTATTTATGAAAGTGATTTATAATTTAAAATTTTGAGTATATATTATTAAAATTATTTAAATTTTAAATTATGTAAATCATTAAAATATTAAAATATTTTTAATTTTTATTTTTAATATTGATATTTAAATATAATACGACTAAATTTTAAGTTAAAAATTATTTTAATAATATTAAAATATCAAATTTTTATTATCTAAATAAATAAATAATTCAAATATTAAAAACTTGAAACTAAAATATTATTTGATAAGTAAAGTATACTTATTGCATAACAACATTTAGGTGAGAATGAATATTATGATTTTTTTTTATCTTATACGGAGGATTAGTATATATTAAATTTTTTTTTAAATTTAAACTCAGTATAGAAACATATTATATATATTCATTCATTTTATATTTTTCTGATTTTTTTTATAATTGCAGCCTAATTATGATCGTATTTTAAATCCTTTATACATCTACATTAGTCATTACTATTAAAATATGCCTAAATTTAACTCCATTATATAGGATTTAAATTCTCTCAAAATTAACTGTGTCAAATTTTTGAAAGAAATAGAGGTCTAAAGTTATATAGAGAATTCAAAAATTTTCATACTGAAACTCATAATTTAAATATAAAAAAAAATGTGTTTTTTACCTTTAAAAAATTAACATTGTCAATTTTTTTTCCAATAAAAAATTGAGGAATCCAGATGGATCAAAAGGAATGACAAAATAGAATTCAAAATTTCCTGCGGAGATAAACTTTGTGATGGCATGTTCTTACTTTATCTCTAACTATGACTTTGGTGCATCTTTTCTTGGCCTCTTCCTCTTCTCAAGGAAATTAAAATATAAAAGCTCCACAAAACTTGTACCGCAAGAATGAGTAATGCTCCTTTCAAACTGCTGAAATGTCATTTTTGGCTCACAATACATGCATTTATATAATGGCTAAAAGGATAAGCTAACATTACAATATGTCTACCATATAGCTTGGCATGTTTCATGTTTTGGAGATAGGGCTCAGCCCTCAAGGCATATAAAATATTTTTGGCAGAGAGACTTTATTTGAATCTTTGACTAATATCTTTTTCTTTACATATAAATTGGTGCTTTACGCCAAATGGGTTTTGTTGGAAAGTTTGCTTAATATATAAAAAAATGCTCTGAAATTTCTGTCACAAAGTTTACTACAAAGAAGATGAGTGGTTATGTGTCGAAGTGGGCAGGGGAGGCACCAGCTAGCACTGGCATGTAACATGTGATTTCATGAATGAGAAAACTCAAAAATGGTTGACTCTGCTCACTTCGAAAGCAAGTTGACACACTATGTCTGTAGCCTACCCATTAGGCTTGTACTGGATACAGTTTTCACTCCATTCTCTCGGAAAAATTCTATCTTGCTATAATTTCTTAAATAAGAATGGGTTCAAACAAGGATGGGGTAATTTTTTTTTTTAGTTTTTAATTAGAATTTAACATAAAAATTATAAAAATTAAAGTTTTTTTATATGAAAGTCTGTATTTTTTTTAATAAAAAATTATAAACGCTATAAGTTTTAAATTTAAAAACTATATAAAAATTATAATTCTATCATTTAGAAAATTTAAAAAAATTTCTTTTTCTTATACGAAGATTCCAATTTTTAATGAAAAAATTATAAAAATACAAAAATTTTCACAAAATTTATAAAAATACACATCAATATGGAAGCATATCCACTTAAACAAATTATAAAAACACAACTAACTAGTTTAGTTCTGCACAAATAAGATCTACCAACAGAGTATCACATACTTCCATGTTTTTAGAAAATATATGAAAAGTTCACTTACCCCGATCTAGTTTGAATTTTATACCTTTCTCCAATTAAGTATATTCCATTAGGAATATAACAAAATATTCCTTTAACATTTGTTCATTAAGTTAAAAATAGAATTTATAAGACAAATAATGTTTAATTACTATACTATCCCAAAATATGAACAATCTTTTATGAAACCTAATTAAAAATTAATACAAAAGGTTTGCATTTTTTATTTTTTTTCTTTCTTTTGCTCTTTTATTACAAGTACCAAAATTTAAAAACGAATTTTTTTGAATTGAAAGATATCAAGGGTTGTCATTAAAGCTACTGTTATAATTCTCCAAACACAATTTTTCCTTATTAAATTGATGTGTTTTAATTATTATATTTGAGCTTTTTTTAACACAAATTTTTCATATCTCATTGCGGTTTTTTTTCTAATTTGTTAAATGTTTAATTTTTTTATTTATTTGTTAGGTGTAAGTAAAAATTTTTGAAATATTTTTATATGAGTTTTTTGTTAATTTTTTGTACTTAAACATAGTTTTTATAAGTTTATTATAAGATACGAGATCATTTTTTTTCTTGTATGATAATTTTTTTTTATTATGTCATTTTTTATTCCATTTTTCTTTCTTAATAAAATTAGATAATGATAAAATTATCATTGTTATAAGAAATTTTACTTTTAAAACCATTGTTAACATTTGAAAATATGGTAGAAAAATATTTGAGGAGGATTTTCAATGCAAAACATTGAAATATAATCTAAAAATAAAGTCATGTGTTTATATAACAAAAGTAAGGATAAAATTGATATTTTTTTTTTTTGATCAAAAACACCTATTTACCAGTTGGAAGACATTATGATTGGAAGACAGCAAACACTTAATCAGGGAAAAGTGTTGCAAAATTCAAAGTTTAAAGCATGTATGTATATATCTTGAAATTAAAAGGAATGTTCTGTATTTTCACAAAATTTCAAAGGAACTCAAAGTATTTTTCTCATGTTTTATCTCTCTTTTTTTTATGTAAAAAAAATATATATCTTAAGAATAAGATATGGAAATTCTCCTGCCACCCATAACCTACCTCCTAACCATCCCAAGAAGTAGTTTTGGACCTTTGGTTCACCATATTTGGCTCCTTTCATTAAAAGAAAAAAAAATGAAATTTATAATTTAAACATTCAATCCCTAGTCTTAACTCTCGAGATCAAGTATAGTTTTACCTGAAGGAACTAGTTATCCGATGGTTCTATGTTAAGTGATAGAGTTCAAATTCCATTGAAACTGAGTAAATGCTTGTACTTCAACTTTAATCCACAAACTAATTAGGTTTTGGATTGGTTAAATTTAAGTAATTCATTGATGTTATATGAACCTGAAAAAAAAGGGCTAATTAACAACACCATTTAGAGACGTAATTAGTATCTTCTCTCAAAATAGTTTTTTTTTTTTTGTTAAATCAATTATGAGAAATTTAAGTTTAAATATCATAAAAAAATTTGTAAATTTTCTAAGCTTGTCAATTATAGATTATACTTAATAATTTTAAATTTTAAAAATTATTTCTTTTTTGACATCAACGATAATTAGATTTGAATTTAAAATTTTTGTCAAACTATCCAAATTTCTTAGTAATAAATCATATCCGTTGACTTTAAATCTAGAAGGGTTAAAAGATAATTTACTTGTTAGGATTTGAATTTTGAAAACATGCAAGAAAAGTGGGGACGTTGGCTGTTTATGTTTGTAATGGTAGGGATTTGGACCGCTAAGAAATGGTATGGTGATATATATTGAGAAAAGAAATGGAGAGAGACATTAATAAGAAGGTCCCAAAGGCAGATGGTTTGAATTAATAAAGGCCAATGAGGTGTCACCTTCAATTAATAGAATGGGCTTCACAGAATGTGACTGCTCAAGATGCTACTGCCCTTCACCTTATGCTATATGTATACCACTTTCCCACACTAACACTAGCTTCTCCTAAAGTCTCCATTATTTATAAAATGGGATCAGATTAGCTGATAAAATCAAAAATTAATATATATAAGATTATTTTTTTAATTATAGTTAAATTGAATTGAATCGATAGATATATATCAAAATCAGTGAATTAAAATTAGTTTTTAAAATTCAATTGACTTACTTTTTTATTTTTATTTTTGTTATTTTGAAATTTACCTTTAAATTAGATTGTCCTTTCTTATTTTTAATTATAAAATAAAATTTTTAAAAATGTATTAAATAAATGACTTATAATTATAATATTTTATTAATTATTAATTTCTTAAAAACTTATGATAATTTTTATTTATTATATTTATCAATTTTTATGTATTATAAACTTAAATTTATAAATTATATTATACATTAATTATTATTTTTATAATTTAATTTAACATATTTAATTTTTTAATTATAATATCATCTGATTTAATTATTGATTTAATTAATCAAATTAATAAAATTGTGATTAGTAACCTTGTCAATTTAATATCCAATCTAATTTTTAAAACATTGAGCATCTATTCTCTTCACTTACTCTAGCAATATCTACTTTCACAGTTTAGTCTTAAATATACGAGCAATGCTACGCACACGAGTACTAAAAATATTTAAGTTTGATATAAATTTCATAAAAGTTTCAAAATTTAATATGATATTTTATTATTTTTTAACAAAAAATTATAACTGTGTATGAATTTTATATGTAATTAGTACATTGAAAAAATGTAATTTTATCATTTAAAGTTACATCAAAAAATTCTCTTATTTTTATATAAAAATTATAACACTAAATGAAAAAGTTAGTAAAAAATATATACTTTTCACAAAACTTACAAAAACATGTATTGATATGAATTTTGTTAAGTATATATTGAAGCATAACTCTTAATATATACTTAATAGAATCTCTAGAGATAAATCTGGTGATATGGAGAGTTAGATTACATTAGATTCGACCAAATATATAAAAAGAAAATTAAGTGAATTAAAATAAATGTAACATTTTTTTTTCTTAGAGTGTCTCTTTCACACGAATATGAAAAAAAAAAAAAAAAAAAAGGCACGCCTCTTGAATTTTTGTAATGAAAAGTTGTCATCAATAGTCATTAAATCAGAAAATTACAAGCAGATTCAGACAGCGATCCTCCATTGCTCCAACCTCCCTCCTCCCCTTTAACTCCTCTTCCCTGTTGATAAACATGAATATGGGAATTAGAATAAAATACCCTTTTTTCGACGGAACAAAGAAATTATCAGAGAAGCTCGCTCAATGAAATGCAATTAATAAGAGTTAAATTCTCAATTAAAAGATAAGATTTACATATTAATAATAATAAAAATGATAAGTCATCTAATATATATATATATATATATATGTAACGTCTTGAGTTTGAGTTAATGATATTAAAAAAGAAAAAATTTTAAAATAATATTAAAGTGTTATTACTGTACCATTAAAAATATCATTTTACTATCTAATTTCAAGCAATTATAAATTCTAATCTTACTTTTTGGTATTCCATATATTAAGAATTTATTCTCTTTAGTGATGTTGTTAGGTAGTAAACACTGATTGATTTATTACTATTAGTGTTTCTTCAAACATGGAAAATATCGTATAATCACCTTCAATACCAAAATTATATGGAAAAGAAGATTAGGATTATTTCTATTTGCCCAATCCTTTAACCCAATTTAACCCCCATGATTTGAACAAAAGGAGGTATAATTACATTATATCAAAAGCAAACTTTAAATTACATGAGATCTAATAATAAAAAATTAAATAATATGTTAAAGGCATCAAATTCAAATAGTTTCATCGAGAATATATATAAAGAAAACATTATCAAATTAAAGTGAAAAAAAAAAAAGAAGAAGAAATGTGTATAAAACATTTACCACCGTAGGTGTAAATTGAGGAATCAAAGGCCTTGTTTCTCGCTGACTAAACACTGAATTTTGCTAAAGTTGGAATGTTGGATTTATATATGAAAAGAAAAGAAAGATGCTTTCTTTTTGTTCATCTGGGAAAAAAAAATGAATATTGAGAGGTAAATGATACAAGTAAGTACATGGATTGCAAATTATATGCAAGGAATAGTTTGAGCATAGCCCACAAGATGAAGTGAAGTCAATCATTGCTTTTATGCTAGGAATGTCACTATTTTTTGCAATAGAATTATAAGATATAGATACTCTCTTTTTTTTATTATTATTTTTAGAAAAATAAAATTATAAATTATATTTTGAGATTTATAGTGTTTTAATTTATATATATATTTTTTTTAAATTATACCCTACGATGTACCGACACTTCATATGGTAGTTGTATCCGCGTGTCGGAAACGTTTTTGACACCAACACTTATCTACACTGACACAAAACGTGTCGGGGTAGTGTCCATAATTTCAAAAAATTTAGACAACCGTTTTCTATTTCGACACACGTGTCAAGCTCAATTTTGGGGTCGTGTCCGTAATTTTAAAAAGTTCAGACACGCATTCTCTATTTCAACATGCATGTCAAGCTCAATTTTCAACTTATTATTTGATATACTCTATTATTTAATATTATGAATATTTATTTTCATATGAAAAAATAATAATTATAATATATATATATTTATAAATAAGTATAATATTTTTTAATATTTATAAATATATTTCTATATTTTTATTATTTATGCGTATCCCCTCGGTATCTCATATTTTTTAAAAATATTATATCTCTGTATTTATGTCAATATTTCTCCACATATCGATATTCGTGCAACATAAATCATACCTTTGTAATAAGTCATCATCCACGTGACGTAATATATGTGCTTTCGTCTCAAGGAAATTTCTCTTCCCCTCCTTCTTTACTATAACTTTTTTATAACTAAATGAATAATAATTATTTAAGAAATTTCAAATATTAAAAAAATTAAAATAATAATAATTATTATTACATCACTAATGCTATCCACTTTTTCACAAATCAAGTCTCCACAATGTGTTTGTCTTTTATTGAGAATTTAATTTAATATTATTTCGTTGAGTCAAAAAGGGTCCAATTTAAGAAAATATTTTTAGTAGAATCATGATATTAAAATTTCAATACTATTATTATCGTTTATATTTAGACTTCATAAATTAAACATTTTAACATTATTTTCAATTGAATGATAGGATTAGAAGGGTAGTTTCATCATTTATTTTTAAAATATAAAAGATAATAATATTAAAACTTTTATAATATTCAAAGAAATATTTTTCTAATTTAGTTAATAAAAAAATCCAATTTAAAGTTATGAGCTTATTTAAAAAGGTAATAATACTAAAATTCTCAATATAAAAAAAAGTTTTTTCAAATATTTTAAAGAAATTTTTTTAAAAAAATATAATTCATTATACATCTAAACCCAAAAAAAATTATAAAAGTTTATTTTAGTAAAATTTATACCAAAAATTTTAAAAGCTTTGATATGACAAAAATGTAAGAAAAAGAAAATTGTGAAGGAATTTGTTGGTCTAGAAAAGGAGAGGCGAACCGCAAGAAAAGTAAAGAAACAAAGAAGAAAAGTTGGAGAAAGGGAATAAATGTCAGCAATGTGATGTGAAAAAAAAAAGGGATATTTTATGAAGCCATCTTCTAATTGAGAATATACCTTCATGTGTTAATGTATTTGCACTTTTTACGCCTTCACTGCTCATTATTTGTTTCCATGTTGTGGTGATCTGTAAAGTATTAAATTAATTAAAATCAACATTATTTCCAGTTTCGTCCATATTCCTGGTTTGCAATTTCCTTGAATAATGTAATCTAACCCACCAAAAAATCTAAAATTTATTAGAAGTGGCAACTTTTTTTCATGAAAATTTAAAATTTTTATTGTAATTTTAAATAATAAAATTATTATTTTTATGTATTTATTATATACATATCTATAATTTTATGTAAAAAATTATAAAATTTTATATAAAAAATAAATACTATAAACTTTCATAAAACTTTATGAAATTTTGTGAGAACTATCTTAATAAAACCCCAGAATTGATCACTTTTCAAAATCCTTGGCTTGAATGGGAGCGTTTGTATTTTGATGATGGGTTTGAATTGGCAAAAAAAGTGAACAAAATCTGCTGTGGAGTGCTAATCCAAGACATCATGATAATGCCTCTTGGGTTGCAACACATCCTTTGAGAAACACAACCAAAGGTACTAAATTGTTAACATCCAAACTTTTGTTGGTTGGAGATCTACAGCACTGTTTCTATGAACTCAGCCAAGGAAGCCATGCTTATCATTTTAATTACCAAACTGTTACCGAAAAATATGAAATTTTAATACACAAAATCAAACAGCATTTTTTTATTCACTTATTGGAAATAAAATTCACAGAATTAAATAAAATTGCAAATGAGATTGTTGGAATCCCCAATTTTTTTATGCTAATTATGATACTCCTTATTAAAAGAGAGGGAAAAGTTTCCTTCCCTAATCTATTTTCCATCACAATCCTTAAATTTCTAGAGAAATTTCGTTTCCACTTTCTGAGACATTTTCTATTGGAAACAAAGAAGGGAAACCCCTTCTCTCTCTCTCTCTCTCTCCACACAAGAACATTGCTTGTAAACCCCATTTTCCCACACAAACCAGCACAGCATAGGGCTTCGTTCCCAATCCTCTCTCTACTCTCAGTCTCTCACTCTCATTGGATCTGAGTACTACGCCAAAGCCCCCACAATTTCATGCCATTCCTTGTCTGATCCTTTCATATTCCATTCACTCTATCTATATACCAAGCGCACTGTTAGCGCTACAGATCGACATCAACAGCCATTTCTTTCCAGAAAATTGCCACATTGACGGGAACGTGCTTCTGATCTGATCGATTTCTGGGCATTTTCATTGAAATGGGAATGCCCAATAAACGATGAGCAAAGCCGGGGACGAAGAAGACGAAGACGAGTGCTTCCACGAGTCCCTCGACCGCTTAGTTTCATCGTCATGTTCTTGTTCCACTTCGAACTCCGACGACGAAAACGATTCCAATTCCAACTCTCCCAATTATGGTTCTGACCAACCTTTCCCGGTGCCCAAATTCCCAGTGGCTATGTGCAATTACGATATATGGATCTCCGAACCCTCCTCAGTCTCCGAACGCCGTACTCGGCTCCTCCGGGAAATGGGTCTCAGCAGTGATCCATCATTGTCGAGAGGAAGGGCGGCTGAAGCGGGTAATGGAGATATTAACCGATCGGTGTCTTCCGATCACTTGACACGGGAACCGCAGGGTCAGAGTAGTGGTGGCTCCACCGGCATATTCCGATCAAAATCGGACAGTGCGGCCGATCGTAATGAAATTTCGGTGTGTGGTAGTGGTGGTCAGTCTCACGATCATTGTAATAAGTCGTCTTCATATTCTTCTTCCACTTCTTTTTGTTCGTCGTCTTCAATTCTTTCTATTCATTCGGTCACACCAGAGGCCGGTTCATTTGTAAATAACCGTAATCACTCTGTTAAGTTAAGGTGCGGTAATGGCAGTGGAAACCCAATTGCTAGTGCCGCTTCCCCCAATAAGCCACCTTCGGGCAAAAATTCTAGAAGGGTGGATGAAATTCGAAGTGAAAGTGTGGATTTTGGTCATAGTTCGGTGGTGTCTGTTTTGGAAGATGCTGGTTGTGGAGAGGTTGAGGATGGTGTGGAGTGTGATGGATTTGAAAAGGTCAACGAACAAGTTTGCACCATAAGAGATCTTGATAATGGGAAAGAGTTTGTAGTGAATGAGATTAGAGAAGATGGTATGTGGAATAAACTCAAGGAAGTGGGGACTGGAAGGCAATTGACTATGGAGGAATTTGAGATGACAGTTGGACACTCACCAATTGTTCAAGAATTAATGCGCCGGCAGAACGTGGAGGATGGTAATAAGGACAACGTAGATTCAAATGCAAGTGGAGGAAGTGGAGGTAATTCCAAGTTGAAGAAGAAAAGAGGTTGGTTAAAGAGTATAAAGAATGTTGCAAGCTCTGTAACAGGTCACAAAGAGAGGCGTAGTAGTGATGAAAGGGATACCTCATCGGAGAAAGGCGGCCAGAGGTGTAGTTCTGCTACGGATGATAGCCAGGATGCTTCATTTCAGGACCCTGAGAGAGTAAGAGTTAGGCAGTATGGGAAGTCTTGTAAAGAGGTTACGGCACTCTACAAGAGCCAAGAGATTCAGGCCCATAATGGATCTATATGGAGCATCAAGTTTAGTTTGGATGGAAAGTATCTTGCTAGTGCTGGTGAGGATTGTGTAATTCATGTTTGGCAGGTTGTGGAGTCAGAGAGGAAGGGTGAACTGCTGATGGAGAAACCAGAAGAAGGGAATATGAATATGTTGTTTGTTGTGAATGGGTCACCAGAACCAACTCTTCTGTCCCCTATCAAGGATGGGCATCCAGAGAAGAAGACAAGGGGGAGGTCATCCATAAGCAGAAAGTCATTGAGCTTGGACCAATTGGTGGTGCCAGAAACTATCTTCGCACTTACAGAAAAGCCCATTTGTTCATTCCAAGGCCATGATGATGATGTGCTTGACCTATCTTGGTCCAAGTCTCAGGTTGGATACTATTTTGATGATAGTTAGTTTTGTATTTCCAGCAGTACGTTCAATGCATGAGTGATATTTGACTGTTTGTAAAGTTTGCTGTTTACTCTTATTTTGTTATTTGTTGATAGTTGATCAGAGTTTGGACACGCATTCCTATTATCTTCGTTTTTTTTTTTTTAATAATCTCCTTTTTACCATTTGTTTAAGTTCGAATTTATTTACGCTAAGCAGTCGGGGGGAAATTTTCCACCGTTGTGTCTATACCAGAAAGATCCATAATTTATCACAATTGATTGGGATAGGTTAGTTCTCAAGTGGTTGAATGATTATTAGTTCAACTTGTAGTTGCGTTCTTTCATGTTTTTTCTAAAAACTGAATGCAACAAAATATACATTACATGAGGGTCTTAGACTACTAGTGCCACTATCTTGTCTTTTTGTCTGTTTTGATCATTGTTTTGTTCGAATATGGTTTGAAGATGTACATGCTGATGAAGAATTTTCTAATTTTAGTACTTTTTGGGGTTTGTGTTGCTGTGGTGGTATGTCTTGTTAAGATCCCTTTATTGTATCAGACGGTGATAGTGAACTCTATTGATATTTCCGGTTTCTCAGTGATGAATGTAGTGAATGGTGGAAATGGTGGCAATGACTATCAAGATAAGGTTGCCGAGTTGTGTTACATAGTGGGAACTCTCTCAGGATTCTCTTATTTGTAACATGGCCTTGGTTTGTCTATAGGTGATGAGGGGTAAGCTCTGTGATGGTTGGGGTTTAATTTGTTTCTACGCATAGTTTTAGGTGAATGTTTCATTGTTTCCCAGGTAAGTTTTATCTTTATAGTAGAGTGGAGGCATACTAAGATGCATCATTGGAACATTGTTTATTACTTGTGCTGTGTATCCAATCTTTTTTAGCATTTCTGACGAACAGTTTCACTTCGGACTTATAGATATTATATTTGGCAGTGTGTAGATATATATATCTGTGGAATTTCATGTATCTTAAACTCAAGGATCAATTATAAGTGCAATGTGTCTTGGTGTAAGAGTAGTCTTTAATTTGCTGATTTCAATTAATTGTGGCCTGATTTAGCTTTATTTATTTCATACCATATAGACATAGTAACAGTGGGCTGCACAAAGCAAAATAAAAAAAATTACACAAGGGGAGATGGAATATGCGTTTTTCAGAGCTATTAAAATTTGAAATTGAGTTTAATGACAGATTATACAATACCTGAATATGTAACTGATAAGACTGAAAAGGGTTTTTCTTTATAAAGGTAATTCTCTGAGTAGGGTATGTTAAATATTTTTTGAGATTTGAAGAAATATGAGACAATTATGTGTTTTCTAATCATCATAGTAACATTTTTTTCCTTTTGCTCAGCACTTGCTCTCATCTTCCATGGACAAAACGGTGCGGCTGTGGCACTTGTCTAGCCAGTCTTGTTTGAAAATTTTCTCACACAATGATTATGGTGAGTACATACACTTTTACATATCATATTTGGTTTGCATTTATTTGAGTAGATCCCATATGAGCCACTGCTATAGATGTCCTTTTTGTGATTAGCAAGTATCAATCACATTTTAACAATGTAATATCAATAATTGCCTTTGCTGCATAGCAGTGAAGTTGGCTGTATTATATAAATAGGCGAACTGATTGAATAAGAATTCTTTCACATCAAATAGAGTGGTTAGATTTAGTGAAGAAAGCAATTTTTTTATCCCTCTTCTCTTTTTGCTCCTTGCTAATTATACCTTTTGCTTCAATTCCTTTTCTGTCTGGACACAGTAACTTGCATCCAGTTTAATCCTGTTGATGATAGATACTTCATTAGCGGATCTGTTGATGCCAAGGTTCGCATATGGAGCATCCCTGATCGTCAAGTTGTTGATTGGACTGATCTGCATGAGATGGTCACTGCTGCTTGCTATACACCTGATGGTCAGGTTGGTCCAAGGTCAATATGCATCATTTGAACATGCAAAAAGTTTCATTTATAACTCAGTAAATTTGCTGGTTTCTACAGGGTGCACTGGTTGGTTCATACAAGGGTAGCTGCCATTTATATAATACATCAGGTACTTGTCGGTGAGACACTTTCTTTAATCTTGCGTATTTTCCATCCATACTTGCATTATGATGATTGAATGGCCATTGGTTTTCAAATTGATTTTATACATCATTCAGAGAATAAGTTGCAACAGAAAAGTCAGATCAATTTGCAGAACAAGAAAAAGAAATCTCATCACAAGAAAATTACTGGCTTCCAGGTAATTAATGGCTCGGTGCCTGTTAAATTAGATATGCCCCTCCCTTTTCTCTTTAATATTAAAACAAAAATAAGATAGTAGAAGGTGAGTGCACAACAATAGTAGATTTGCTTTGACTTGTAACATTGCTAATGTTTGTATTTCCATGAACAGTTTGCCCCAGGAAGTTCAACAGAAGTAATCATCACATCTGCTGATTCACGAGTTCGGGTTGTTGATGGCGTTGATCTGGTTCATAAGTTCAAAGGTAAGATTAACATATGACAAGCGAGCACAATGTAACTAATTTTATGTGTTCCTTTTGAAATTAGTTGTGGTTAATTTTATGGTTAAGCCAAAAGAAAATTTGATGAGTATATTTTTATCTAATGTCTTTTGTCTGTACTATGTTTATTACTTTCCTACTTTGCTTTATGTTGTCATAAATTATGTAATTACACGACATCTTTCAGAACATATTGGTTTACCTAATGGAATGATGACTACTACCCAACTTTCAGTCTACTGTATGTGTGACTAAATTTACTTAATGGAATGACGACTGAAAATGTTATAGTGATATTAGATAAAAATGTTATTTAGATGACACGTTCTCCGAAATATTTGAGGATAAGCAAAACTGATCATCAATCTAGCTTAGTCAACTTGCCACATGGAATAGGAGAAAAGTTGAAAAAGTTTATATTCTTTTGCCTAATGTGGGACTTCTCCTTAGCGGTAGATCAGAATGAAAGTGAGTAGAAAGACACAAGTGTAAATTTATCAAGCTGATACGACTGAAAGTTTGTGTTCTTGCCTGCTGTGCCTCTTTGCTGGAATGGCAACAGGTGTTCCTCAGTATTTTGATTTCCAGTCTGGTGCCAGTTTCAGAATAAACTGATGTCAGTGCTTTGTGCAGGGTTTCGTAATCCAAATAGCCAAATATCTGCTTCCATCACAGCAAATGGGAAATATATTGTCTCAGCAAGCGATGATTCTCATGTATATATATGGAAAAATGAAGCCGATTGCAGACCCAACAGAAACAAAGGAGTCACTATCACCCAATCATACGAACATTTTCATTGTAAAGACGTGTCTGTGGCCATTCCATGGCCTGGTATGGATGATGCATGGGGAACGCACGATACTTTATCTGGAGAACAAACTGAGCCAGATAGCCTCGATGAAGTCTCGTCAGCAAATTATCCTCCTACCCCAGTAGAGGAAAACTTTGGTACCGATGGTTCACGATCTGCATCTGGCTGCAACAATAGTCCACTGCACGGGACCATCGCTAGTGCAACAAACAATTACTTCTTTGATAGAATTTCAGCAACATGGCCGGAAGAAAAACTTGTTTCAGCTGCAAGGAATCGAAGCCCTCGTGTCAGTATTGATTTCTCCAGTGGGGTAAGGGAGAACAAGTCAGCCTGGGGCATGGTGATTGTAACTGCCAGCCTTAGAGGGGAAATTAGAACTTTCCAAAATTTTGGATTGCCACTACGGATATGAAAGGCGATAGAAAATGTGTGCCTTAAGGACTGGGGAGAATGAGTTTTTGATGATTTCAGTTAAGATGAGAAGGTGACCATTTCCTCTATTAGTTCAGTTGGCAAAATTTGTACAGAGGGATAATGGGTGAGATTTGTAATATTAGCGGGGTTCCATTTGTTTCTTTGTTCTTGTGCCTATCGGATGAGGAGATAGATTGCCATTCCGATCGGGCACTGAGAAAAAATAGAAAAAAAAAAAGAAAAAAAAAAAGGTACACCAGCAATTTAGAAAAAACCGATGAATTTATGTAATCGGGAAATGTAGAGTAATGAGCATGGCAAAAGCATATTGAATTACAAATGAAGATTCTTTTACACTTCATTGTTGTGGAATTCAATTTTTTCCCTAAAGTGAATCAAATTTAAAACAAGAGTTCATCGGTCTTGCCAACGATAGCATGGCTAAAGAAACTGATATTATTAGTTTTTTAGATCATAATTTTCTCATTTTGTAAATGTGTTATTTTTCACTGTGAAAACTGTGGATTGGATTCTCTGGTGCGCGGCAAAACACATCATTTTGCTGCCTATTTGTTGCCTTCTCTCTCTCTCTCTTTTTTATTCGTTTAATAAGTTAAATCAAAAAAATTATCTAATCGTTTAACTATTATATATTATTACTATATAAAAATTAGTATTATTCACCAGTATGTTTTATTATTCATTTCAACAAAATAATATTAAAAAAATTAATGATTTCATATAAAAAAATTGATATTTTTTTTAATTAATTTGTTATACGATTGTTAAAAAAATATATAATACTTAAACTATTTTATTATATATTATCAATTATTATGAAAACATGCATATTTTTTTATTTTTTAGTTACGACAACTATAAACTTTAAAAGTAATTATTATTATTATTTTTATTCATAATCTTAATAATTAACTAATATTTT
>JANHAO010011345.1:0-17039 GCA_026873985.1 Saraca asoca | reverse complement strand
TGCAAAATAACCCATCAATCTATTAAGGTGATCCACTCACATTGGGCTAGGATATCTGTTGCTGATTGGTGTGGGCCTCATAGTGTAGGCCTTAACCCTATAACCCATGATGGGAGGGTCCTAAGATTAATATATTGGCTAGGTCCCCTCTGCATTCCATAACAGATAGTATTGTCTATCTAAGTAGCTTGTCCCCATTGTGAGACTGCTTGAGGTGAGAAGGAACTGCAGAGAAAGATCTTAGTTGATTTTGTTTTGCAGGCTGTAAGTATATCATCATGGCTACTACAGGTCAGATCTATAATCATCTTATTTCAATATTCTAAATTTCATGCATACCGATCAATAAATCGATTAGATTAATTTTTACATACATGTATTATTTCCTCATGTCATATCAATTCTCCAAAAACTATGTTTGTACCTCCATAGGTGTGATGGAATCTAGAACAAACTTAATGCGCTGGAAGTTAAGAGCACACACGTTTTATTTATTTATTTTTTGGGATAATTTCATGGGAGAGAATGAGTATTTTTATTAATGTATTATCTTTTTTTTTAATTTTAAAGTAATTGAGTTAAATAAAAAATAAAAATCTTACTCTTTTTAGAGGATTAAACTTCCTGTAAAATTACTGTAAAATAACTCTTATTTTTTCTGACTATTTTTTTTTTTTTAAAAAAAAGCTTAATGGAGATCAAAAGAAAATTTACCTTTGAAGTTTTTTTTTTGTTCTTTTCTCAGATCGGCGCTTAGTCCAGAAAAGCATTTTCACCCGTCAACATTGCATACAGAATGACGCCACAAGACCATACATCAGCTGACTGCAAAAGAGAATAAAAGTAATAAAAATTTTGAATATTCCATTTTGAATTTTAATATAAAATATACTTTAATTTTTGGATTTTATCAGTAAAGAGTTATTGATTCCTCCTAATAATAAAATAATATTGAGTGGCTTTAGATATTTTAATTTCAATACAAGAAAATAGTTTATTTTTATACATCAGATAAAGAAAATATTTTTTCTTACATTATCCAAACAACAAAAAAAATCAATTCACTATTTAGAAATATATTTTTTATGAAAGTATTTTCCATTAAAACAAATGCGTCCTAAAATACAAAAAATTCTCCTACAAAATGTATCTATAGCGATTGTGTAAACTAAGCCAATCAATTTATTATTATACTCTCAAAATAGATGAGAGAAAACATATTAATGATAACATTGATCAATATGATTTACTCTGCACAAGTGATATTGATAGAATTTATAAAAGAGTTTCTACATGCGCGTCAGGATATTCACACATTGATATGATACAAACGGTTAAAATGGAAACAAAAATATCTGAAATATGAAAAGATTATAAAATTTTATAACATGAAAGTTAAAAATCTCTTATTCCAAATTATTTATGTGCTTATTTCGACACACATAACGAAAATACGTCCATGTTAGTTCATACAAATTAAAAATATTTGTACAATAATAGTGATTGGAATAAATTAAAAAAAAAATTTAAGGATTAAGGTGGTTATAAGAATATCAAATATAAGTAGACATCTTTCACAATAATAGTGATACAAAACGAGATCATAAATAAACAACTAATCAATACTTCTTCACACTTTTCATATATGCCAAGTACTCATATCTCATGAATAAATACATAACATAGACTTTCTAAAGGAAATGTGATTACACTATCCAAATTCTAATTGTTTTCCATTAATTTTAATTTTTTTATTTAAGTTATATTTTTATGTTAGGATTTTTCTATATTAAATTGTTTGTGTTATTGTACTTATATGATGTTAATTTATATAAAGTTGAGATAATTTTCACAACATACACTCAAACATACATATTCTACTCACAAGCGTGTAGGCGTCCACTGAATGCTATGCTTCAAAGAGTAGGTTAACAAGAGTAATAAAAATATAAGTGAACTACAACTGAGTCCAACTTAATATAAATTCAAACTCATAGATTTTTCTTCTAATTTTAAAACTTATATAAATCTTTCTTAAAACATAAAAAAATATTACATTCAAATTTAAATTTGAAATTTTCATTAATGAAATGATGAGAAAAGATAATTAAATTCAAATCAAGCAATGTAAAATATCCTAAGTACTTTGTGATAAAAAAATTCTTCAATTAAATTTAAACAACTAAAAAAATATTATACTTAGATTAAAATTTAATTTTTTTATAAATCATATTTTAATAATTTGAACTTAATGAAACCACACATTTAATTATAAAATATTTAGAATATCTCATATTATTAAATTTGAACTGTATAATCATTTTTACTTATCATTTTTTAATAAAAAATTTAAATTTAAATTTAAGTGTTTCATTTTTGTGTTTCAAGAAAGATTTAAATAGGTTTTAAAACTAAAAGGAAAACTTGCATAATTTTGTCAAAACTCAAGTGGTAACCCAATTTTTTTGTTGTGATTACAGATATTTGAGCACATGACAAACTTGATAATTTGACATTCATTAATGCACTATAATAATGAAAATATGTGAATGCTAGTTCACACAAAGATGAGAGATGCAAGGTTAGGATATGCTCCAACTGAATGAAGTCTCGGATTTCCCACACCATTCGTTTCTATAATATAATTGCAAAAAATATATGAATTTTCTACCTTTCTTTTAATAAATTCTATCACCCATTTGGTTTGCCTTATATTTTGAAACTTTCCATTGCAATCTAAATCTTAATTGTACAAGTGAAATTAAATTACCTTTCCATCATATTCTTTGTTAGAAAAGACCTCCGGTGCCATTTAGATAGGAGTTCCCACTACTGAGTGAGGTGTTGGATGAAGCTCAGATGACTACAGAAAAAAAGGTAAATTTTATCAGAATCCAAACTTTACTAATGTGTAGTTGATCTCTCTGCACAGCAATTTTGATTTTCAATCTATAATTGAACATTAGAGAGACCAAAATCGCAAATTTTCAGACAATTTCCCTCGCATAATATGTCATTCGGCTTCAAGTCTCTATGGCAAATTCCCTGCAAACAAGCAAGGTTTCACAGAAAATTTGTCCAAAATCAAGCAAAAGCGAAGAACACACTCCTGAGTATTTCAAGTATATACCTTGTGATGACGGTAGCTAGCTCCAGAGATGATCTGTTGGAAGTACTTTCTTGCCTGGAATGGAATAACAGAATGCAGTGGTCAAATTAGAAACAAAATTAAATATTCTATGCCCCCGCATTGGATTTTCTGTATTACCGTTATAGGATATGTTTGGTTCATAAAATATTTTATTCGCATGAATATTTTATTTTTGGGCATATTTTATATCTGGAAATATTTTTTTTCCACCCTTATAGGTGGGAATAAAATTTTTAATTTTCCTTCACAAATTTTATTCTTGGACATATTTTATGTTTGAGAATAATTTTTTATCTCTTGTATCAAATATGAAAAATTTTTATTTCTACCTCACTTTCCCAGAAATAAAAAAATATAACTAATATCAAACGCACTCATACAGTAAATTAGACAGCAAAATATTTAACTCTAATCACTTTTATTTAGGGTCTGAGAGAAAAATACTTTTTTGAAAGCTATTTTTCTAATTTTTGTTATATCTAGAGTCAATAATAAAATTGGTCAATAGTGAATTTTAATAAATAAAAAATAATAATATATTTAGGAGAAAATAACTTATTCCTTTAATTAAAAAAAATTATTTTTCAAAATCATCTTATATCATATAATCTTATTCATTTTCAATTTATTTTTCTTCTTTCTCTTTCCTATTTTTCTCTCTTTATTTTCCTTCCCCCTCTCTCTCCCCCCTCCTGTATCTCATATTTTTTTCTCTCTATCATTCTCTCTCTCTCTCTCTATTCTCACTCCTCTATTTCTCTCTCTTCCTCTTTTCTTCTATCCATCTCCTCTTTGTCCCTTTATTCCCTCTCTCTCTCTCTCTCCTTCCTTTTCTTCCTCACACTCCCTCTCTCTTATGACACTCCTCTAACCTTTCTTACTATCTTTATAAATATTAATATTTAATAATTATATTAAAAGAATATTTAAACAGTCAAGATAGTTGGCAAATATGATTAGGGATTTTGGTTAAAATAAGTTGAGTATGAATTAATCTTATAAAGAAATAATGAAGATGAAAAAAAAAATTTGAATATTCTTTTTTAGATGTTGTTTTGATATAAAATATGCTTAATTTTTTATTTTTACTTATAAATATTTATTGACTCCTATCATGAAAATATTTAAAAAAAATGAAAATTATATATAACAATATTTTTTAATAAAAAAATAGTTTATCTTTACATATCAAATAAGAGTATGTATTTTCTGTTATGTTATTTAAAGAATAAAAAGTCAATTCATTTTATAGAAATATATTTTTTATAAAAATATTTTTTTTAAAATTTCATTTTTCGACAAAAATAAACAGATCCTTCGTTGAATCACTTAACTAAGGCCCCTACCAATAAATAAATACATACATATATGTATGTATATACGTACAAATATAAGGGTATGCGGATATGAAAATACTGGCGTAGTAGCTAATTAAACCCTCCGTGTTGAGAGTTTTGAATGGTAAGTTAAGAAAACCAAGCAAACCTCATTTTTTGTAAATCCTTCCGTGTACATTTTATCCTCTAGCGTTCCACCTTTTGCATACTCCATGATAATTCCCAAATTAAAGGGAGTCAAAACCACCTACAAAGAATACAATAATCAAACCAATTATAAATAGATAATATAAAGAAATATTTTGAAAAATATATAGAAATAATAGAAGCAAACAATATTGTAGCCTTCAGATATGCTTAAGAGTAAATTAAACTAATTGGATTTGACATACTACATGAAATAAAAATGAAAATTGAAATATATCAATCTAAAATGAAAGTTGTAAGGTGTGCTTTAATGAATATAAAAATTTATAAATTAATTTTACAGTTAATTTTATTAAATATTTTAATATAATTAATTAATTTATTAATTTTCAACTTTCAACTAACAATTATTAATTAATAATTAGTAAAATAAATAACAACTAAGTTATTAACTATTTGCATCAAATAGACTTTTAAAGTAAATATTGAATCCATCATCAAATAAAATTTGATAAAATAGTTTTGAATAAATCGATATTTGTTCCATCGAGATAGTTAAAAAGAAATCAAGAATATTCAGTTTTTGTTTTGGAAGAATCTCTTAAGATTTGAACGTCTGATTTCTTTAGAAAGTGAATCTTTTAAGATTTGATGTGTGTGTTTGTAAATTGTATTTTCTGGCTACGTTACAATCGAATATGGATATAATCGTGTACCAGAAAGCTACAGCCGCAGGGAATACATTTCAGGCATAGAAGCGTTTGGTCTCTGTGTTCTCCACTGATGGAGATAGTGGAATTTTCTCTTATCTGAACTGTTATAGTTTAATTAACAATATATATTGAATTGAATAAATAACACAATAACTAATTATTATAAATTAATTAATTATGTAATCTAATTATTAAATTTATAATAACATATAGGCTATTTTAATGGTAATCTAATTATTAAACTTATAATAACATATAGGCTATTTTAATGGATTTTAGTGGTATAAATCTTATCATTGAGTCAGTAATAATAGGTTAGTTGGCTCAATAAGAGGTATCTATTTATATCTTAATAGAGTAGTAGTTATTTTATTGAGATTTTAGATACAATTTTTTCTCCCCTTTTTTTTTTGCTAAAATTATAAGGAGTAAACGTGTTAAGGAGATCTCAAATAAGATACCACCTACTAAGAGTGCTTTGAATTATCATGAATTTTCATATTACATTAGGTATGATTTTGTTACTGTTAAATAAATTTATATGTATAGATTTAATGCATTATAATATGATTCAATAAATCTATCGATTTGGCTATTATATTAATTTCTTAATATAAATTAACAATTGATATTAAAGTCAAATTTTTTTTTATGTTACCCAGGCTCAAATTTGTACAATTTTTTTTGATAATTTTATTTAATTCATAATTTATGATATAAAATTATTATGGATTTGAGAATATAAAATTTATTCTAAATTTTAGTTTTATATATTTCCAAATTGGTTACATTTTTTTTTGTAAACCTTTTTAAGGTAAAATCATGAATTGATGCAGTTAGAATTTTCTTTTTCTCAGGAAAATTCAATTTATAAATCCACAATATTCGAAAGATTTTTTTTTTAATTTAATTTGTGATTGCATGTTAAGGATCTATAATGTGTAAAAAGCACACAAAACAATTTAAATAAATACTATTGAAAAACTATTCAATTTCAAAATTAATTAATATCCATTCAAAAAGAGGCTTTTTTTTTTTAAATTTGATCCAATTCCATGGTGTTAATTCAAACTAATTACATTTTAATTGATAGAATGATCAACTAATCAAAAGCCCTCAACTAATTCTAGAAAACCTGAAGTTTTATGATGTCAGTTTTTTCAAATTTTAAAAGAAATTTTTTTGGAAACAAGGATTAGTTTCAATTTTTTCAATTGCACAAACAAAGGCAAGTTTTTTGAAATTGATAGAACAATTTGTTGAGAATAATGGGGGCAATAAAACTCACACAACAATTTAGCAAAAACAAGCTAAAATGTACAGAATTTAAATTGGGTTAAAACTAGATTCAAAATTAGGTTAGAAAACCCAATTTCAGAGGATTCGGGGTGAGGAAGACGACTTGTTTGTCACATGCACCCACCCATGCGCTGCTAAGATGGCAACAAAATGTGATTCTGATCACATCATCAGCCTCCACTCTCTAAGGCGATTTTAGTACATATTTTTCTAGAAATAAAATTATTTTAATTATTCTTTGTCCAATTTATTTGATCGCCAATTTGATATTATCTTGGTTTGGAAATTTTTCATGTGATTTCTATATATTGCTATATTTTCTAAAAAATTTTCAAAATTTTTTGCTACTACCTTATTATTATTTGAATTTTGTATGTTAACATGTATAGAACTATGGTTATGTAGAAATCATATTACTTATGTTATTTGGGCATGAAAATTTATTGTATGATTCTTGTAGTTTATACTATTATGTGTAGTTTTGGTGAGTTGATTTGATGATGTTTGCACATTTAAATATTTTTTGAATCATTGTGTGCAAATTTGTGAAATTAGGTAAGAATCTCATTTAGGCTCATATTATATCATGAAACTTTGTACAATTATGTACTCACCTATCGTGGAACTAGTTGCATGAAATTTTGCTGAAATAAATGATTTTTTTGTTTGTATCTAGAAAAGTGCTATGTTAAAAATATGCATACCCTATTAGTGTAATATTGTTAACATGGTCTGTTAGTGATAATGTGAGTATTAGAGTTGTGCATTATATTCTTAGAATTTTAAATGCCCTATTGATGTTAGGTTTTAAAAATGTAATATTTTATTCTTGTATTGTGTTATAGAACCTTAAATGCCCTGTTGGTATTAAAAGTTTCATAATATGATACTGTTTGTGATTGAATAGTCAATATCTTGAGACGAAAGCATAGCATGATTAATGTTAAACATGCATTATTGGTACTTATGATTGATTTCATAAATCATTTTTTCTTAGCTTTATTACCTATGCAATTAACCTTTGTCAAAACTTTAAATAAGACCAACTATGAGGATTGGGTTGAATCTTTGAAGTTGTATTTGATGATAAGTCTACTACTGCACAAAGGGCCCAACATGAAAGATGAACACATTTGAATAGTGTTTATCTGATGATGATGAAGTACACCATGGATAAAACTATCAGGCAGAGTGTTATGGACTCACAAAGTGCTAAAACTTTCACAAACTCTATTGTTGAAAAGTATGCTAAGTTTGCTAAGGTTGAAAAGGGTCAAAACCTCTCTTTGCTTGAGAAGATTACTTATGGTAGAGTTAGCGGAGTTCAAGAGCACATTATGAAACTGGTGCATTATTATAACTTACTAGAAGGAACAAATGTTGACCTAGAAGACAATTTTTTGATCTAGTGTGCTTTAGAATCTCTCCCATCTCAATTTAATATTATGAAGACCTCTTATAGTACCCAAAAGAGTGGATGGACTATTAATGAGATGATATCTATTGTTAGTCAAGCCAAGGAAGATATAAAGAAAAGGAAGATTAAAGTTGTGAACCATCTTTCTCATGGTTCATGTTTTGGAGAAAAAGATAAGCCATCTTAGAATGACAAGAAGTCAAAGTATAATTATGAAAAGAAAAAGAATGAGATGCAGGAGCAACGTCACAAACCCAAGAAGTTTTCATTCAAAGGATCTTGTAAGTTCTGCAAGAAGTTTGGGCACAAAAAGGTCAACTGCTTCAAATTCAAGAAATGGCTTGAAAAGAAAAAGAAAGGTAATCTTCTAGCTCTGGTATGTTTTGAATCCAATACCATTGATGTTCCATCAAATACTTGGTCGTTGGATACAAGTATAACCATTCATGTAACAAACTCATTACACAGGTTGAGAAATCTGAGAAAACCAAGTGATGAAGAACTAGTGGTTAGATTAGGGAATAGAGATAAAGTGCAAGTGGAGCACATAGGAGTAGTTTCTTTATTTTTATCTACTCATCATGTTTTAGAACTAAAGGATACTATTTATGTACCTTCCATGAGAAGGAATTTGATTTAAGTTGTTGCATTAGACCAAAAAGGATATTTTGTCATTTTGAAAATAAGAATTTTAGTTTACTTTATAATTCTGCTCTTGTTGGTACCAATTCTTTATGCAATGGTTTATATAAACTAAATTTGGACCCCGATTTTGCAAATTCCATAAATACAATTTTTGGAAAGAAAAGGGTAGAATAGATGAGAAATCCTTAATGCTTTTACATAGATATTTAAGCCATATATCTCGAGAAAGTTATGCATGATATAGATTTATCATATTTTAGCGCTTGTATTCATTGCATCAAGGGAAAACTCCCTGATAGAGTTACAAAAAGGAAAAAAACCAAAAAACAAAAGTTTTGGAAATGATTCACACTAATGTTAGTGAACCCACCTCATCTAGTGCCATAAGTGGATATAGATATTTTGTCACCTTTATTGATGACCATTCAAGATTCAGATGTGTAGAACTTCTCATAAAGAAGTTTGAATCATTAGATGCCTTCAAGAAATTCAAGGCTGCAATTGAACTCAAAAAGGGTAAGTAGATTAAGCGTATTAATTCAGATAATGGTGGTGAATATTATGGTAAATATAATAAGATAGGTAGAAACACTGGTCCTTTTGCTAAATATCCATAGGAGTGTGGAATGGAAGCTAGTTACACCATGCTTGGTACTCCAAAACAAAATGTTATTACAGAATAAAGAAATCTGATGCTTATAGATATGGTAAGGTGTTTGTTAGCCCATTCTTCCTTGTTAGAATTTTTTGTGGGGAGATGCTTTGAGAACTACTGCCTATGTCTTGAATCAAGTTCCTAGCAAATTTGTTCCCAAAACACCATATAAGTTGATGTATGGTAAAAAGCCTAGTTTGAGGCATTTCTATGTATGGGGTTGCAAAGCTATATGGTCCATTCACTAAAAACTTAATTTAAAGACCATAAATGGATACTTCATTGGCTATTGTAGTGGGTTTAGAGGTAGCAAGTTTTATTGTCTAACTCATTCTATAAGGATCATTAAATCAGATCATGCCATTTATTTTGAGGATGAGTTAAAGAGTGGGAGTGAAGCACCTTGTGTTACTTCTTTTAAAGAAGAACAAAAGGTCATCCCACTAATGACTATGGAGTAGAGCATTGTCCCATTAGTGACCCAATCATTGGAACATTTCAGATAGTTTCACAAAAGAATCTAGAGCAACCAGTGATAAAGTATAAAGAATTAGACATTACAACTAAAGAGATTCTTTCAAGGAGATCTCAAAGGGCATGCCGACAAGCAATTTCAAGTGATTACATGATTTATCTACAGGAACATGATTTTAAAGTCAATCAAGTTTTAGATCCTATAAACTTTTCAAAAACAATCCTCAGTGCAAACTTTTCTGAGTGGATGAATGCCATGAAAGATGAATTGAATTCAATGTATGGGATCTGATGGAATTGCTTGTTGGTTGCAAACCAATTGGATGTAAATGGGTCTTTAAGACCAAAAGGAATCCTCAAGGTGAAACCGAAAGGTATAAAGCCAGATTAGTAGCAAAAGACTATACTCGAAGGGAAGGCATAGACTATTATAAAGAAACTTTTTCACCAATTTTGACAAAAAACTCGTTTCGTGTTGTTATGACGTTAGTGGCTCATTTTGATCTTGAGCTTCACCAAATGGTTGTTAAAATAACTTCCTAAATGGTGATATGTCAAAAAGTATTTATATGAAACAACTAGATGGTTTCCAAAAGAAGGGAAAAGAGCAATTAGTGTGCAAGTTGAAGAAGTCCATATGTAGCTTAAAACAAGTGTCTAGACAATAGCATCTCAAATTTCATGAAATAGTGACTTCTTTTGGTTTCAAGGAGAATACAATAAATCAATATATCTACTATTTGATTAGTACGGGCAATCATGTGATCCTTGTGTTGTATGTCCATGATATTCTCCTTGCAATTAATGACATGAACCTGTTAAATGAGACAAAGCAAACATTATCACAACATTTTGAGATGAAAGACCTCAGTGATGCCTTATTTCTATTAGGCATACAGATTCACCGTGAAATATCCTAGGATATTTTTGGCATGTCTCAAAGTTCATATATCGAGAAAGTGCTTAAAAAGTTCAGTATGGCTTCATGCTCTTGTTATTCTACACCTAATCAAAAGGGTGAATTTCTTTCTAAAGCCCAATGTTCTCAAAATTATGATGAGAAATCCATAATGAAGATGGTCTCGTATGCTTTTGTTGTAAGTAACTTAATGTATGCTCAGATATGTACACATCCTGATATAGCATTTATGGTTGGTGTACTAGGGTGATACCTAAGTGATCTCGTCAGAGATATTGCACTACTACAAAGAAGGTTATGAGGTACCTATAAGGTACAAAAAACTACATGTTGATCTACAGAAGATCTGATGATCTTATTGTCACAGGCTATTTAAACTCTAATTTTGTTAGTTGTCGAGATGATAAGAAATCGATATCTAGATATCTTTTTATAGTGGTATGAGGACCTGTATCATGGAAAAGTGTTAAGTAGTCAATTATAAGAACCTTTACTATAGAAGCAGAGTATGTCACGTATTATGAAGCTACACGTAAAGTTGTATAGTTAAAGAAATTCATATTTGGTTTTAACATGGTCAAGAGCATTTTGAGGCCCTATTATGACAATGTTGCTGCTTATGCTTCTCTCTAAACAATAAAAGCAATGCCTCGCATAAAACATTTTTATGTGAAGTATGAATTTGTGAGAGAGAAGATACACGGGCATCAAACTTGCATTAAGGATGTTTCTACAAATTGTATACTCATGGATCCATTCACCAAAGGCTTAGCAGTGCAAATATATAATGATCATGTTAAGAAAATGTGAGTAGTTAAGTCTTTTGGTGGTTTGGGTTAGTGGGAGTATTATAATTAATGTAATTATATTAGATATATTATTTATTTCGAGATATAATTATTAAAATATTCATGTTTTGCCATATATTGTTATTTGTGTACATTATCTAATTGGCATGTTATTTAAGATATTTAGACCTTGTCTCACTGTCATATTGATAATATTAATTCTCCTATTACATCTTGGGCGAATGCATGGGCCATTTCGTGAAAATATTTATAAGATCATATTTTCATACTTGTATATATGTTTTCTCACACATTCCACATTATGTTTCGATCATTAGAACATAAGTATTCAAGATATGTATGATATTAGTATCCCTATTGGATATGATGATCTACATTATTAGATAATTATGATTGACCTATAGTTGTAATGTTGTCATTGTTGTTGTTGTTGTTGTTGCTGTTGACATTCATCGTTGTGGCCACATATTGTAATCCAAGTTATTGTTTATTAAACTATGTTATCCAAGTAGGAGATTATTGAAATTTTTTCCTATGTAGATTATCATAGTTTAATGAATAGTATATATTGAATTAAATGAATATCACAATAACTAATTATTATGGGTCAATTAATTATATGATTTTATTATTAGACCTATAATGACACTTATACCGTCTTGGTGGACTTTAGTAGTGTTAACTTTGTCACTAGGCCAATGATAATGGGTTAGTTAGTCCAGTAAAGTTATAACAAGATAGATCTATACTTATATTCTAGTAGAGCTACAATTGCCCTATTGAGACTTCAAATACAGTTTTTCTTCTCCCTTTTCTCTATTAGAATGATAAGAAATGAACATATTAAGAAGATCTCAAACAAGACACCACCTGCTAAAAAGTGCTTTGAACTATTATGGATTTTTATATTATGTCAAATATGATTTCATTAGTGTTAAATAAACTTATATGTACATATTTGATGCCTTATATCGTCTATTTTATATCAAATAAAATGAATTATAGTTAAATCCTTAACAAATTTAATAGATTTCATAATGACATAAATATAATTAAAATTAAATTTTTAAATAAAATAAAATAATTTTTTCTTCAACTTAAATTTAAAATATCATTAAAAAAATTTATACCAAAATGAAATAAAATCTTATTTTTAAGATATTACAACCAACATGTTAAAGATTGGCTAACGAAATAAATATCTACCTACTAACGTGGTGCCCACTTCCCTTCGTAACGGATTTTCTTATTCCCCTTATTATTTTTTTCTCCTCTCAAATAGATCGTGTCTATGTTTTGTTTTGTTTTGTTTTTGGTTTTTTTTTTAAGATTAAGAAATTGCAAATATATATATATATATATATATATATATAACTTCCTGGTTACATTTGTTTGTAACTTTTTTGAAATATATTTTTTAAAAATATCTATGATAACAATATCTTTAATTAAATTATTATAAGACAGATTCAATTCAAAAGAACTAGAATCCTTGTATTAATTATAGTTGCTAATCAAGTTATTATTATGAAATAAATGTGAAGTCTTTTATTTTTAAGCTTTTTTTTCCTAAAAATCTATTAAGTAAAAGTTGAATTATTTGAAACAAATATCTATATAAATCATAATTTTATATTATCATCCTATATTTTAGGTAATTGAATCTTTCTCTATGCATGTCTTTTAATTGTGTAATAAAAAAAATAAAATATCAGAAGAAAGACTCATTTACCTAAAACATAAGAAGATAGCCTTAAGTTAATTTGTTTTAAATAATTCAATTTTTACTTAAAGGATGTAATATTTTATTTTTATCTCATAATAACTTAACTAACAACAATAATAAATAGAAAACTCTAATTCTTCCAAATTGAATTTATCTTATGGCCATTTAATTAAGGGTGTTGTTACTATGTATGATTTTTTTTTTTAAAAAAAAAAATTGCATACATATGTGATTTGTGAATTTTGCAATATATATATATATATATATATACATATATATACATGCGCGCACGCACACGTGTGTAATTTTTAAGAACTAGTTGTGTATACTCAAAAATTTTATTTGTGGGTTAATATATACATAATATATATATTCAATTTTTTATTAGAAATTAATATTTAAATTATTACTTATAAGAGGTAAATTTATCTAAAGACTAAATATCTATTATAGCCCATCACAAATGTAAGTTATATTATTTGATTTCTCACAAATTTTTAGTATCAATTTCATCTCTCACATATTATTTATATCTTATTTTAATCATTCTGTCTATCTAGCCGTTAACCCATTAATGAAATGCTAATGAGTGGACAAAATTATCACGTCCCAATCCATAGAATATAACTAACGTAAAAATCCTTTCCATCAGAAAACCCCTTACAAGCCTTACAATACAATTACGTACCAGTGACTCACTATTTCATTAATCCACAATAAAATATTTATATATTAAAATTCTAATAAAAATCTGATAGAATTTTCTCTATTTTTTGAATACCTAGCCATAAGGCCTATATAACATCACAAAGGCTACATGCCCACCATAATCTGTACAATAACATAATATTATGCAGTGGCTCAGACTATACAATTTACATCCTACCAGGCATCCAGTAATCATATACAACATATACAATACATGCATATACAATCCTACTAACTACCACTAATTTTCACTATTCATATACCTTTAATCTTCGTAGGAATAACCTACTCGATCAAGGAGTAGATCTGGAATCAAGAAGGTGTGGAGCAACCGAATGAATATCTTCTGACTCTGAAAAACATGAAAATGAAGGAGTGAGTTTCATTAAAACTTAGTAAGTGAACAATTCCATGATCACCTTAAAATCCCATTTAAAAATCACATTCAAATATATATATAATTATGGCTGTGAAAACATGCATACCCGTTTAAATGTCAGATCCTCACAACAAATTTGGAAGTTTTATTCATTAAGATAGTTAAACAATTGTAATTTGATATTTAACTGAATAAAATATACAATAATACATGATATTATGGAAATATCCAACACGGCATGAACATAAGAAAATATTCAATAAAACTTTTTAAAGTTTATCAATACTCAAATAACATAATATTCAACTGGAATCCCAAAGGTTATCATACATCATAAACATGTTTGCCCCTATCCCACCTTATTTACCCTATCATATATTTGAATAGTTACCTTTATCCCACCTTATTTATTCCATCACATATTTTATTCACACAAGTGCACTTGAGGATTACCAATAAATTTCTCAATGGGTCTAGTGTCTCAAATCAATAATCTAAAAATATCATGTAACATGAAAATACTATATCGAGTAAGCAACATTTATCAAAACATACATAAACCAACTGACACATTTTTATATCTACTCATCATATAGAAAAATAGAATTGCTAATTCTAATGACATAACACAAGATGAAAATGCATCATTTAATCACGAAAAACCATTTCATGTACACATACAATATATAAATATACTTTCAAAACTACTTTAATGTATAGCAAAATTCTATTATTTAAAAGGATTTATAATATTCCATATGACAAAATTATTTTATATTTACTAATGGGATTACGAAGTGAGGTAGATTGTCCACTCACCTTAGAAAATCCTTAGAAAACTAAGTCAGCTAAAGCTCTATAAATCTTACATTTGTGTGCTTAATTCTTCGTTGGAAGCTTCTCTGAAGCAAGACAATATCAAACAACAAGAATATTTCAGATTTCTCATAGCTAGCACAGTAAGGGTTTCAAGGGAAATTTTTGAAAACTAGTTGTAGGATTACTATAAAATAAATCTGATGGTTTAAGAATACTCATTGGAGTCCAAAGTGCTAGTGAGCAACTCGCCATGAGCCGGAACATCGTCGACAAGCCAGTGAAGGTGGCTGGTTGCATAGTGCTGAACAAGGGAGAAAGCAAAAGGTCTGTCCAAACTAAACTAGCTAACTGCAGAGAAGTTTCTAAATAGGACGATGAAGAAATGACAGCAACAATCGGAGTTCACTGAACGAAGGAGCCGAAGAAGAAGTTAACGATGAAAGTAGCAGAAGATACGAATAAGGGGAAGCTTGGTTGATAGCCAATAGAATGACACCAAAGAAGAAGAAGCTTGCCGGTTGGAGCCCGTTAGACAGTAATGGTGACCAAAGATGGAAAGGATCATCGACTACTACAATGAAGGATGGCATTGGAAGAAGGTTCGAGAGAGAGAAAGAGAGGACACACGTGAAGAATGAGCTAGGTTGGGGAAATTTATAATAAAAGGAAACGGGGCAAATTACAATTTGATCTTAAAACTTTTCATCAACTTCAAATAGGCCCTCTAGAAAAAATAAGAAATTACAATCTGGCCCTAACAAAATTTTAAAGTTTTCACCTTGGTCCTTTAGTATTTTTTTCTCTTTTTTTTTTAGGTATTACAAGTTATTGGTATCAGAGCATGGTCCAGGGTTTAGGTGCTTGATAGAGATCTCCAACTGCTATAATGGGATTGGTGTACCAAGTTTAAGTTAGTGTGTCATGGAGCACAACACATGAATAAGGATATGCTAATGCCCACATCATAAATATGTTAAAAATCTCCACATTGCCCAATTCTTTCAATCCTACATGTATCAGTGTGTTTGAATCTTGCCTAAACAAATCTTCCTATTTGATAATAGGAAAATGTAACCTAAAACTCAATCTTTAGCTCACACGGACGTCGAACTGAAAAAGCATCTAAAAGAGCTTCTCACAAACCCTCATTTTCTTCTTAACTTATATCCCAACCGTAAGGTAGACCTAGGGGTCGTTGATGGGTTTGCTTGGCCATGGGGGGCAGCAAAGGTCCAAAATTTTCAAAATTTTTCCTCCCCTTTGACTGAGCAAATCTCCCAAGGATCCACTAATTTGAGGTCCCAAATACCCCTAGATCAAATCTATAGTGAAAGTGGAGCTTACTAACCTTTAGTCCAGCTCATTTGCAGCGAAAGTGTGTGAATCTTCACACTAGGAAAATCCTCCATATGGCCTCAAAAGCTTCCTCTCCAAGTCCTAGCTTGTTGAGGGGCTTGATTGGGACTAGATAGAGCCAAGATCCAGAACCATTTCGGCCTTCTTCTCCTCCCTCCATGTTTGGCGTCCATGGCCGAAGCTTCCGTTTTCTTCTTCTCGGTTCCAAACTGAATGGAGAAGATGAAGTCTCCAAGTGTCCGTGTGTTGTGTGTGTGTCCGGCCAAAAAGAGGCAAAAGGGAAGCAAGTGGAACGACATCGTTTTGGCTCAACTTCCTTGGGCCAAATCAACGTCGTTTTGGATGGGGAATAAGGCAACTTTTGCCTATTTACAAAAAATGTCCCAAAGCTTTCCAAAAACTTTCTTTTGGCCCCAAAGCAATTTCACCAAATTGCATATTAGTCCCTGGACATCAAATATGTCCAAAATATAATATTATCATTG
>JANHAO010011344.1:0-17027 GCA_026873985.1 Saraca asoca | reverse complement strand
TGTACACATTTTTACTATAAATACATATGCTCGGCTCATTATAGAGCACAGCTTCAGAATAATATCTTCTCTATCTCTCTTAACAGAGACTAATAATCACTTGTTTCTGCATTGTGATATGGCTTGTAAGTTATGGAGTAAGCTTTCTTTGTTTTTTTTTGGAATTTCTAGGTCCTAGCAACTTTGCATATCTTCTTATCTATTAAATACTGTGGTTAAGAATAAAGAAAAAGGTTCAATTGGGATGATGCAAGACTAGGTGTTTTATGGTGTATTTGGCTGGAATGGAATGCTAGAAATTTTAAACAGCAATCTCAGCTTGTCTTTTTGGTGTGGGATAAGATTATTGTTTGTTACTACGTATTGTTTTAAAGGTCTTTTTCTTTTTCTTTCCTTTTTGAGAGATAAGCTTAGCAAATTGGCAAGGAAATTGGGAATTTGTTTTTGTTCTTCCGTACTTTATAGTCTTTAGGCCTTTTCTTTTGGGGAAGCCTTATCCTCTACTCATGTATAGTCTTTCTCCTCTTAATAGTATCTCTTTTGACTATAAGAAATTAGGGAATTTCAACAAAACCATGAAAGACAACTATAGTACACCTGAAGACCTTAAAGGAGTATAACAGAAAAGGAAACAATTGGGATTACGTGGTGCATTAGATTCTCTATGGTGTACAGCTAATGGTTTTTTTAAAGCGGTTCCTTTGGTGGGCCTGCAGCGAGATTAGCAAACTCTTCTAAGTTTTTGTGTTTTTGTTTATTTGGTGTCTGGCCTTCTCGTTTATGTGGTATTCCTAGGAGAGGATGTTTAGTCCTCTGGTTTCGTAACTTTTTCTGTCTTAATGATATTTGTATTTCTGTAAAAAAAAAAATTATTTGTCCTCCATTCAGAGTTGGCTAAAGACTGTAGAATAAGAATCCCTCTGAATTTGTCATAACTAAAAAACCAAAACATGGTTGCAAAAGTTTCAAAAGATGACTTATTAGTACCTAATCAGTTCTTTGAACAGTCTAAAAAGATTGAACAAGCTATTATGGTTGCCGATGTTTTTAAATCCCCGAGTTTTTCTTCATTAGTGCCTACTGATGCAAAGAAGCCACATGTAAGGTTCATTTTAACTTTCTACTGATACTGTGTCTGAAATTCATTAAACTATTTGCTAAATGATCATGG
Source organism: Saraca asoca (assembly GCA_026873985.1). NCBI lineage: Eukaryota > Viridiplantae > Streptophyta > Magnoliopsida > Fabales > Fabaceae > Saraca > Saraca asoca. Next base: position 15,856 of record JANHAO010011344.1, on the reverse strand, counting down.
GTCGTTGGATACAACACAAGATGCCTGGCATGATATGGAAGAATGTGAAAACATTGCAATAAAGACTTGTTTTTGAATTCTGCCTGAAACTTAATTTGGGACCTGTAATTTGGGAGTGTCGGGGTTTTTGTAGCAGTTTTTCAATGTGGTGCGTGTCTTAAGTATATTTTCCATCTGCGGACAAAAAGAATATATTAAAATTGGGCGTTCATTGGGAACTGATGTTCATTATTTTCTGGTTTATCACCTCAATATGTTTGTCATAGTCATTCTTTCCCATATTCCTAATAGAACTAGATATAGGATAGTTTGCTTATGAGTGGGAGATCGATACTTACCTCAAGTATGTATCTTCTGTGAGTAAATTAGGTTGTTAATCTTTGAAATCTTATTTCCTCATTTATATTCTCTGTCTCTCAGATATTTCTCCCTTGCATCCCTATTCTTCTTGCTAGTAACACATGGGTTGGACATCATGACATTTCTGCTCTTTATATTTGACTATCCAATTTTGGACTTCTGTGATGTGTTTGCTGTTGCTATTGTGATATCATAATAATCTCTGTTGTCCTTACCAGTACATCGAGAAATCTCTAATCATTAGAGAAGAGGCTGTACCTCAGAATGCTTCTGTTGCCTTAAGAATCTGGCAAGCAGTTAAGGCTATAAGTATACAAGAAGTGTATCGACTTATTGTTACATCAGATGCTAATCTGATAAATACCAAATATGACGATGTGGTCCAGCATGCTGATGCAAAAGACTTAGAATTTGGATGTAACACAATGGAAGGGCATCAACATGATCCTTCAGCCTGTCTTGTTGACTCTGATAAGCATGTGAACTGTCTCCAAGGATGTTCATTATTGCATCTGGCATGTCACTCTGACAGTGCACTAATGGTTGAGTTGTTGCTCCAATTTGGTGCTGATGTGAATACGTGTGACTACTATGGGCAGACTCCCTTGCACCATTGTATATCCACTGGAAAAACACCATTGGCAAAGCTTCTGCTTAGAAGGTAATACTTCTACTAAGTATGAAATAACTTGCCTTGTTTACATTTATTGGTATGGACAACATTACTGTTTATATTATTATTTTTTTTCTTTAGCATTGTAAAGAGAGAAGATGAAGTTATGAATGAGATTAAGGTATTCTCCAAAGCAAAAGACAAACACTAAGAAAACAGACTTAAAAGTGGTGTTGCATTATATAGCCCTTTGAATCACTGAATATCAGAGGTAGAATTCCAGCTAATGTCGTCAGTAGCAGTTATCTAAGTTTTATAAGTCAGAAAACTACTTTATCTCACACCAAAGATAAAGCCAAGAACATGTTTGAAGATCATTACAATCTTTCTTTATAGCAAATTAAAATAAATTTACTGGACAAATAGATGCTCTATTAGTGCATTTAATAGATGGGAGAAATCATAAAAAATGATCTCATCTTAAATGGTTTTATGGAAGATATGATCTTTGATAGAGCAAAATGGCATCTTTTGGTTCATGTGGTTGACTTTATCTAATGGGATAAGGGTTGGTTTTTGCGTTGGCCTAATAAATGACATTATTTTTTGCACTTCACAATGAAGCCAAACTTTTCACCATGTAGATTTTTTTTACTTCCAGTGGTTTTCACTCATCACTGGAAAAAACAGAGATCACCCATCAACATGCTAGAAGAAGTGGAATTGATTATAGTAGGAATGCTGTTATGATATAAAATATTCTCAAAAGCTATTTTAAGGTCAAAATTGAACTTTGTCTTCAAACGGTTGACTTAACCATTCTGTTAGTGCAAATTTGAATTTGGAGTTATGTGTAGCATGTTATCATCAAATTCAGTGTTGTAGATTTTAAAATGAGATACGTGTAAGCTTAAATTTAAGGGAGGTCACAGAATATTACTCTATTTTTGCATATTCAGTTACTCTTATTCACTGGTATATCATAATTGTCATGCCTGGTCATAGATAAAGTGGTGTTAATTGGATTATTTACTGCGTTTATATTTTGCCTGATTCTTTGCCTAACAAAAAAAATGCTTAGACTACCATCTCATCACTGCCCCAGTTGCGGAGAATTTTGTTTGACTATAGGTGGCATGATATATGTGGCACCAATCATGTTAGGTTTGCATGATATATATTGCATCAATCGTGTCCCATATTTGTGGCAAACGCACTTGCGAGAGAATTTTCAAATGAAGTGAATTATGAGGTAACAAGATAAGTTTGATCAATTGATTTTTTAGTGAATGTTTAAGGCTAAGAACATGCTACATGACCACGTAAGAAAGTCGTCTTTAAGCCATATGACTAGGTCTTGTAATCTTTACCATGCTAGATTTGGTAACCAGGATATGCTTTCTATCCTGAAATGAAAAACACCCCCTTCAACTTTAGCTAGTTGGATTTTACCTCTATTAATTTTAAAAACTTGGAATTAAAGCCTTAAGCTATACAAAACATTGAAATTAATATCCTTTGTCTACTTAATTAACTATTTTATCTAATTACATGATTTTTTTTTGTACACTTTTTAAACAAGTGGACAAGTATCATGATATCATTAGATGCTGATTTGCTACGTCATTCTCCTCATATAATTTTCAACTAATTTTAAATTATATAATTAATGGAGATTCAAGTTAGATATATGAAATTTTAAATACATAAATTCTAAATTATGTGGAAAAAATGACGTCACAAGCTAATATACAATAGTTACCATATTTATTTAGAAAATTCATGAAAAAAAATAAGAAATTAAATGAAATAATTAAGTAAAACCATTGTATTAATTTCAAAGTTAAAAGTTTTCAAAGTCAATCACATGAAACTGGATGGATTTTTTTTTTTTTTTTTTCATGCTACTTTTATGTGAACTAACAGCTCAATCATCAGGGGTGCAAGGCCATCCATTAAAGATGGCGGGGGACTCACTGCACTGGAAAGAGCAATGGAGATGGGAGCAATAACTGATGAAGAGCTATTTATTTTGCTTACAGAATGTGCTTGAAAATGGATGTGGTCGATAGAGCTAAACAAATGGACATTTATTAGCTACTGTTTGTTTATTAAGAATAGACAAGCCTAATGTCTAATATGTGCATCAGAACCTAAGGAGCGCTTGATGTTCTATTTATCATGTTTTAATTCATCGATATGCATATTTGTTCCTGGTGTTGACAAGGTTGGTAAATCATTCAAATATTTCCAATGTGACTTATTCTAATAAGGTGATTGTTTGATGTTTTCTACATATTCACAATTGGGGAGTTTGTAAATCACACTCATACGAGTGAAATAGAATCATGGAAAATAAAGACTGAATTTTGCGTCTTCTAATGCTTTTGGCCATAGTGGATAGGGATAAGATCGAGAAGCGAGGTTTTCCTTGTTATGGTTATATAGAGAAAGCTTTATTTAAAGGTTTGGTCGATTCTCGTGTTCTCCTAATTAAGATTCCTTAAGGTTGTAGGCCGGACAGTGGTATGTAAAAATCATAATTTTCAAGTGTAGAAGGCCTTGCCTTTAAAGTTTATTCGAGTGATAAAATTCCCTAACATAGGGCTAGGATAATTGTGTGAACCAATTTTTAGACTTACCATCTTATCAACTATTGTTGCAGAGACAAAAGGGAATCGGTTAGGTTGAGTAGTGAGGCCAATTAAGGGCCCCCAAAAGGTTGCATCCTATGGTACCACACGTAAGGTCCTTTAACGTGATACTCTCCACAGTGAGGCGGGGTTGTACTAGCCATAGGAGTGGTGAAGACTTGGGATCCTATCCCTTGGATGCCCTTTATAGGGTGACCTTAGATCTAGTGATCATGACCTAACAAGTCACCTTGTAATCAAGTTTGGTTATTAGACCCAAGGGAAAATCTCCATTTGATCGATAGTGAGAGCTAATATTTTCATGTGCCTCTATTGTTCATCTTGGAGCAACATTGAAGAAACTTTTCATCTAGATGCATCAATAGATCCTTGAATGACTAATCCCTAGTTAGGGAAGATGGGGAATGGTCGCTTGGCCAACTAGAAAAAATACGCCTTCCTTGCTCATCAATCTCGCAATGTTGGGTGTTTTTCAACCTCGAGGAAAAGGTTTTAGAACAAATTCATCATTGAAGGTTTAAAAATTGGATCACTCACTCATCCATTTTTGCTTCTCCCAATGGGAGGGTGGGGAGGTGGATTCAATAATTGCCTTATAGCCTGCCTATTTGAGAACAACTTCGTGGGATATCTTATGATTTGATTAAGATTTTACCTTGGAATGACCTAAATGTCTTCTTCATTGCTTAGCCCTTTAGTTCAAGTGGCATCAATTATTGAATCGTTTTGTCCCATTACTTTGCTTTGTTACTCATTCGTGCCGAAGGTACTTCCTTCATTAACCATCACATGTATTAGGCTCCTAACCTTCCTAATTACTTCTCTCAGGGATTTGTCAATTGGTCATCCTAACAAAGATTTTTGCAATCTATTATGTGAAGACTTTGTAGGTGAATACTTGCTTTCTTAAATAGAGGCAAAGGATGGCTACATTGTAGTAGTGTTAAGAGGTCTTGAGGAGGCATGTGAATACTATGCAAAATAGAGGTTGACAAAGTTGTTGAATGAATTATGATGATTGTGATGCTTACTCCATTCCAAACTTGATTACTAGTGAGGAAGGTTTTTATATCATTATATGCATTATGAGTAGTTTATTGAGTAGTTTTCGAATATGATTATATATCATAATCTTCATTTGAGTTCATATAAAATTCACAATGGTTTTGATATTTTTGAAGATAATCCTATTACTTCATCACCAATAATCATGAATTTCTTGGAAGTTTTCATGATCACACAAATCTTGTGATATATAAAAGTCTGATTCAATTTTTTGATTTCTTGCAACCAACGGCAAGATGATGAATGATGTTCTCTGCCAAGATTAGGAGTTGGTATAACAATAGAACTTTCACATACCAGCACTCCATTCATCATCATTATTGTAGACATTGGCACAATCTCCATGACTATTGTGATCATGATGCTAAAATCTTTTACGATAGACTGTGATGATCATAATGTTGAAATATGGTGAAAATAGCTAATTGTGTGTAGAACTCGAATGAATGTAGGGAGCACTGCATAAAAAACATGATAATCATTGCCATGATGAGTAGCAAGGCCACAATTATGTGAGGAGCGATATTGTTATCATGAAGATGATCAAGAGCATCATTAGGATGATCGAAATTATTGTTTTGGTGAGTTTCAAAGAGAATATATAGTTAAATCTTATACGGCGAAAATAGCTAATTGTGCGTAGAACTTGAATGGATGTGAGGAGCATTGCATAAGAACATGATAATCATTGCAACAATGAGCAGTAGGGCCACAATTATGATAAGGAGTGATTAGAGATGACAATGGGTCAGGTTCGAAGGGTATGGTAATATCCATATCCGTATCCGTCAGAAAATTCCTTACCCATACTCTACCCGCACCTGCGAACACTGTAGCGAGTTCGGGTCCGGGTTTGTACCTACGGGTATGGGTGTACCTGTGGGTATACTTAGCAAAATTTAAAAAAAATATGTATACATAAAAGAAAATGAGATAAATTATTATTTGACCCCATGAACTTTTCACCGACATCAAATATGTTCTTATTAAAAATATAAAATTATGTTATAGTCCCAATGAAAAATACTGAAATTTCACTTTAATCCTTCAGCTAACATCTTTAATTTTTTTTAAGGTATTAAATATAGTGTTTATATAAAATAAAATAAAATTTTTATTTAAATGGGTAAACGGGTACGGGTATGGGTATTTTTCTAATACCCTTACCCGTTACAAGTATGATTTTCATACACATACACGCTCGTAAATATTTTTTCTCATATTCATACCCATACCCACCCATTATGGGCGGATGTTCACAGGTAAACGGATACGTGGGTAAAATTGTCATCCCTAAGAGCAATATCGCTATCACCAAGATGATCAAGAGCATTACTAGGATGATTGGAATTATTATGTTGGCGAGTTTGAAGGAGAAAATATAGTTAACTTTCATTCCGATGGAAGGTGGAGGATAGAAGTGAATCGGTCTAGCAATTATAACAATCATGATGACAGAGAGAATTTACATCCTTCTACTTATGATATAATGAGAATGTCAATACCTCAGAACTTTAAGACCATGATCAATTTGGAGTCTTATGATGGAACAACCTACCCTCAGGAACATCTTGAAGCATTTCATGTAGTAATGTTGCTTTTAGGAGCACTAGATGTGATAATGTGTCAAGCATTTTCCACAACATTAATGAAGGTTGATTTTTGTCGATTTATGAGTTTAAAGCCAAACTCGATCAAACGATTTCAAGATTTGACCAACCAATTTCTATCTCACTTTGCAACCTTCCAAGTACATAAGAAGATCAGTTTGTCACTAATGACAATAAGACAAGAGAAAAATGAACCATTAAAGGAGTATCTTGGTAGATTCAAACAAGCAACTTTGGAGATAAAAGATTTGCAAGTAGTAGTAGCTGTGTATTCAATTTTGATAGGATTGCAATCAAGGGATTTCTCCAAGTCGTTAGCCAAAAAAATAATAAAAAAGCCAATCAACACCTCATTGACCTTTTGGTGAGATCGAAAAATTTATAAATGTTAAGGAGATTGAAGCAAAAAGGCAAGTTGAATGAGTAGGAGAGGACCAACATTGTAATGACCAAGGGGACAAAAAGAGCGGTCAAGCTAAAGTTGCCTTGTAATACCTAAACCTCATTGTGTATAATTTCAAAGAAAGAGAGAGAGGAAAAAAATCATATTGTCTCAAAACATATTATTTATTATGTTTGTTTTAAAGCTCAGGAATGTTATTTTATTTTATTTTTATTTTGTCTTCAATTAATGAAAAAATGTTTAATATTCAATTTTTTTATGAAAGTTGCTTAATAAATACTGAGTGTACCAAAGTTTGATGAATGAGAATCTCGAACTTAAGAAATTTTAGTGCATCTTCTTTAGCTAGATGTTTGATTTAATTGAAGTATGTGAAGATTATTGTTTTTCTTTTTTTTAGTATATTGGCTACATAAACATATTATTGATATACTTGTTTTAATAGTATTACTTTTAAAATAAATAAATAATAAAACCTATGAGTATATGATTTAAATGATTTAAGCTTATCCTAAACAAAATTGTAAGAGAATAAATATATATATATATATCATTTCCTTTTTTTTTACACCAAGTTTTAAACTTACGGTGTTACTAATTATTCTATATACTATACCTTTATAAATTTCTTTTATTTACATTTTATCTAATTTTCCCCATCTCCTCACTCATTTTTTTTCCTAAAACCCAGTCTACATTTTTTTTCTTTCCCCCTTTTTCTTCCTTTGCTAGGGCTTAAGTACAATGAGCTTGAGAGGAAAGGTGAGAGAACTGAGCCCTTGCTTCCCACCTAGTCAGGTCAATGCGTTTGGCCAACCCACACTACAGAATAGTGATTGATCACCAGTTTTTTTTCTTCCTCATCGTTGGACCTCCTTATTGCAATGAACTAGATCCAATTTCGACAAACCACAACAAGAGCTCTTTGTTGTACTCTTCACTCTCTGGCCTTCTCACTTCCATGTTGTGTCTGGACGGTTCTTTCTTATTGTCAGCTGCTATTGGAACTAGCCAAAGCTTGCTGGCCAACCAATGCTCTGCTCAACTCAGAAGAGCCAGTGACAAAACAGGGCATCAGTTCATTTAGCCACCAACTAGCTGGCCCTTTGTAATTTGAGCTTCCAGCTAGCTTTTTGGAGGTGAGGATTCTTTTTTTTTTTTTTTTAACTTCAATCGTAACTTCCATTATAAACTCTTCAGTAAATGTAAGATAAGTGCTTCTAAACCCTAACTTTTAGCTATTGTCATTTGGGGAGTTTTTTTGGGTAAATTTCTTAGTCAGTTGTTGCAGTTAAACTGAAAGCTAGTGAAGCTTGAGTCGAGTTCAACTAAATTGATAAAGTGTAGGTACATGTCTTTGTAAACTTTTTTTAATTTGAAGAACCTTAGCTTAGTTAGTTGGTATCAATAAGAATAATCTGATTTTAGTAGCAAGTTTACAATGAGAAATTGGAACTAATTTAGGGTCAAATTTTACTAAATTGTCAAAGTTACAAGATTTAAGAAGTGGGATTTTGAGGTAAAAGGCCGACCCTTGGCTAAGAAGACTTTAAGGTGTGTGGATAATTTCTTTCTATTAGTTATCTTGTTTGTTAGTATCTAATTCACTGTTATTGATGTTGGGCTGTTATTTTTGTTTGTTAAAGGAATTGGCCTCTTGAATTGTGAACATTCTCTAAGACCATTGTTATGTTGTTGCTTTAATGTTATAGATGGTTGTGTAGATTACCATAACTGGTTCAACTGAGCCATGGGGCCTCTTTAGGCCAATGATGGTGAATAGTTTGGTTATTGCTAATATATAGTATTGTCTTGAATTGCATGCTTCTTGTGTTGAATGAAAATTTAGATGGGGTAAATTATAAATTGAATTATGAATTGGTCTTCTTAATGAGAATTAGAATAGGGTGTAGCTTTGAGACCATTTGGACCATGGCTCTTATCAAGCCATGATGTGAATAGTCTTGACTTAAAATAAGTATGTGAATTCAAGTCTTAGTTGATAAAGCCAAAGTTTTAAGGTTCTAGGGGCCGTGAGCTCTTATGTGATAAGAATACCAACTTATCGAGTTTAGTCAATAGTGTATGTTGTGTAATTGCATAAGATGCATTGCATGATAGCAAATGGTAAATGGGTATAGTACATATGAGCTGTGGGTATACAATGTAAATGAAATGAAGATATGGGTTGTTTCAGTGAATGCTTAACCATTAGAATGATTCCATTATTTTAAATATGTTATGGTTTGAAAAATGTGGGTTCTTAAGTAGATTCTTCAAGTAACTTACAATTACATGAAATTACTATGGCCATTAACATGATGGAGAGATAAGGGGAGGTTAACATGATGGAGAAATAAGAAGATATGAAGAGGAATGACAATAACATGTTTAATATGGTAAGTTGCTCGAAGAACTCTAACTTGGATTGCACATATTTCATTGAATGATTTCTATTGGAAATTGATTAGTTGTGTTCCATGGGTGGTTATTAATAGTGCATGGTTATTTATATTTCAAGAAAATATTTCTATTAGTAGATGATTTCTTCCATCTTAGTGAACTGATCCATTAATGAAAGCTTATTTGCATTTTTTATTGAATATGACATGGCCTTGCCAGTAAAACTTATCATGAAAATTCATAGATCAAGAAATCTATTTTGTTAATAGAATGAGCTTGGATTCCTTAAATGAAAAATTAACACTTCTAGTGATAGGTCCTCTTACAACTTGGAATAGGACTCAACCTATTGATGAATTTTCGGTGTTGTTGTAGTTGCCTAGCAAATGAAATTTTTCTTGGGATACATATCACATTATCTAAAACGCAAATGTGAGCAAGTAAATTTAAGAATAGAAGGTTGTCTTTTTAGAATAAAATGCATAAAAGATAAACAAAAGTATGAATTGGTTTAGCTATATTATGAAAACTAAAATGGATTGGTATAGAAATAAATAATTCACTCACTTGGTTTCATTAAAAGCTAATCTTTTATTCTGAATAAAATGATTTTAGAGCCACAAGTTACTCTTGCTATACTAGTTCGTTTTAGAGCAGAATCGGGACAAGCCCTTGATGCCCTTTGGAGATGGGAGGTAGATTTCTTAGAACACATGTATAAACATGTTTTTGCAGTTGGACACTTTTGCGTGAGTCATTGTATTATGTTGTGATCATGGTATATAGTGTTGCATATTGGGTATAGTTGATAATGTTAAAGTCCATCTGAAAATTCAAGTGTTTTAAATAGGTTGTTTCTAGGGGTTTACAATCCTAGAAACATCTATTAAATAGGGGACATTCTGTCGAAGTTGTATATGATTATTTTTGGAAATATATAAATAGGAAGATTTTGGATAAAATTAGGTTTTTTTTCCTATTTATCCTTACTCCCTCTATTTCCAATTTATAGGTTTATATTATATAAGAGTATTACGTTTTTAGTGTAAGTGTACACTACAAAAAACACTTAAAATATCAACAGTATTAGATATAGTGGTGGTTTGAACCACTATTGAGTACAATACAGTAGGTTATGAGAACCGTCAGAAAACAAGGTGCTAGATTGACATTAGCGATGATTATGTATAACTGCTAGAATCATAAATATTGACTAATTAGTGGCGGTTAACCACATCAATTTTTCTCAAAAAGAATTTGAAATTAAAATGGCAAGGGTTGTGTAACCGCCGCTATCATTTTAAAAAAAAATTCAATTAAAATTGGCGGAAGTTATGTAACCACTTCTATTATTTTTAAACAATTTTTCAATTTAAATTGGCAGGGTTATGTAGTTGTTGTTGAATTTTTTTGTATTTTTTTAAAAAGTTTTCAGGCCATGCTATTTTAGTTCTGTAAAATTAAATAGAAACCAATGAACCAAAAGCCTAATCCATTATAAATTAGGCAAAATAGTCCAAAAGTCTAATCCATCATAAATTAGGCAAAATAGTCAAATGACCAAAAGTCATAAACATTATCTTTGGATGCACCCAAGGCGAGAGTTCATAATGAAGTGGAGGGGTTTGGGAGACGAGGAGACCAACTGGGAGAGAGTTGAAGACTTAGTGGATTTCAAGGAGCATATTCAAACCTTTCAAGCAGAAGAGTTTATGAGGACGTTAACCAACTAAATGGGGGAGAATGTCACAAGTTGCCCTTGTACACCAATTCAACAAGTATGCTTTGTTTGATATGAAACTTGGTGGATAAATTAAGAATAATATGAAGGTCTTCTAGCACGAATTTGGAACCAATCCAACTTGTGTACTATTTGTTCCCTATTTTGGGGTTATTATGTAATTTTAACCAAGATTACTTGTCCAATGTGAGTAGATAAGCACATGGTTGTGATCCTTAGATTTTTAGCTTTCTGTATCCTTGAGTTAAGAGAAAAGGCCTTATGTCAACTCAAAAAAAGTATGTCTAGTTTTGTCATTCGACTTTTGGTTCAAAATATTCTTTAGGGGGGAGTACTCGGTGACCCCTGATGGGAATTGTGGCACTAGTTTAGGGGTCAGAGTGTGTGGCTTGGTATCTCTCCTACACACTCCAAGCTATTTATTGAGGCTTAATATGAATTAAAGAAGTAGGCCTTCTTCAATTTATGTTGTCCTATATTTTATCTGATTTTCCTTGCACTTTCTTGCATTGCATGAGTTGCATTCTTGAGTGCCTTGTTATGCTTGTTTTTGACTTGCTTTGTGCTATATGATGTGTTATCATTGCCCTAACTTGTGAATGATTTGTTTGCCTTAATATCTTCCTCTACAATCTTAAATGCTTTATATATTTGTCCCTTGGTGTTGTAGGACTAGCAATTGGCTGGCTCACTTTTAAGTTGTAGATAGTAAGTACCGCATGGTTTAGCTTGTGACTTTGCTAGTCTGTGTCACCTTGCCACATTTCATATAGGGATATGGGCAAATCTTGCCATTTACTTACTCATTAAAGAAGGTACAACCAATGCAATCATTGTTTACTGACTCATATTGGGGCCTCTAGATAAATTCAGTGTATCTCATAGGATATGCCATATATTTGCATGAAATTTATACTAATTAAAGCATTGGATGTCTAATTTTTACTAGCTTTGACCATTTTTCAATTTGAGTTTTTTTAGAAAAAATTATGTCAAATTTACTGCACATTGCTAAGTGTTGTTTGAACCTAGATTTTACCTCTATTTAAACAAAATTGGGAATAAACGGCTTAGAAATAAATTATGAAATTTATATTGGTTAAAGACACATATGTCTAGTTTCTAAATTCTTTTACAAATCATTAATTAAGCATTCCTAACAAAAGTTATGACTAAAACACTACCTATTGTGCAGAAAATCTACATATACAATAATACCATTAAATTTTTTGTTGCGATTTGTTTTATTCCCAAAACGTGATTTCTCACTCTAAATAGGATATTTTACTACTGATAGTAGTTCCTACCTAGTGTAAGAAAAACGGATTCAGTTATTTCACTTTTTGTTATTTTACACCTATTCTTATTTACTTCCATTATCAACTTTGTTAGCTCTTATTCCATCTTTTTTTTATTATTGTATATATCTAATAAAAGTAGAAGAGTGTTTTGGTTAGTGTGTGTGTCCACCAAGAATGTTAGAGGAAAATTGGTTTTAGTTTATTTTTTATTTTATTATTATTTTGGTGGAATGAGTAATTGACGAGGAAAGTGTATTAATTGAACGATAGAAAGGAATCTCTAAAAAGATGATGAGCAAACTTCAAGAGATCTTTCTTTGATTTTAAAAGATAAACTTTATTTATGAGATTGTCTTTTTTACTTAATAAGGTGGGTGAGGTGTAACTGAGCATTTAAAAGGAAAAAGATAATGCATTCCCCACTTTCTCCTCCTTTAGATTCGGCCATTTTAAGGAGACAAGAAGATTTTTCACTCTTCTTGATTCTTTGCATAATACTGGACATAATTGTACTAGGTTTTAGATATTTTAATTACACATTTGGATAAAATTTGAACAAAAAGACACTAAGTAAAAAATAAATTGAGTGTTTTAGAAATTTTCATTTGATCATATCCAAAAGGGTAGTTTTGAAATTTTGGACAATGGCATTTTAGTAGTTTTTGTTAGATGATAAAGGGTATTTTTGTCTTTTCAATGGTACATATTTCTAGACAAATGGTACTTATCTAAATACAAGGAAGGGTACTTTGCTATTTGAACCTATATCATTAAATGCTAGGTTTGACTTATCTTTCTCTTTATGAGTCCAAGAAGACTATCTTCTTCTTTTTGAAGGGAAACTTCTTTTAAGGGGCCTAATTCATGTGCCTTCCCTTTCCTTTTAGTATCATGGTCCTTTATTTGGCCTTTCTTTTATAGATCCACACCTAAAGCTTATATATTTGGTTTTGGATTTCTAATTCTATAAAGTGACTTTAAGAAAGATTTTGTCTTCAAAAGTAGATCCCTCTCTTAAATGCATATCTTCTTTAATTAAATGTATATCTCTTCATTAAATGTGAAGTACTACCTTTTATAGACTTTTCCCAACTACCCTAACTCTCCCCTTCCTCAAAGTGGCCATCCCTTGAGAATGGAAAGGGGTCACTTGTCCTTTTCCTTCCTTTTAATTACATTTTAGTTTAAATCCTAGTTTTTTAGTTTCTCTAATGATTAGTTTGTATGCTTTTTTTTCTTTTTTCTTTTTGGAAAGAGTGGGTAGACATGATTTAATTGGAATGAAATAAATTGTTGGGTAAATACTAGCTTTATCAGTACCTCTAAAATATACTAGCCCTTCTATACAGAATATAAATTTTACAGTTTTTTTTATTCTTCTAACTCTTATTTACTAAAATGTACCAATTTAATCATTTTCTTACATTTTAGACAAAAGAATAGAATGTTTGATTTCCTTAACATATTGTCAGTATACTTACATTGACTTCCCAAATCCAAAAAAAAAAACCTCCATTTCTTATCATGTGGTGCTCTAAAAAGGGACCATACCTCTTAAATTCCTACCCTTTGAGTTCATCAATCTTTTTACCTCATTTTGGACCCTTTTGCCTTTACCTATCCAAAAAGGCCTTTGGACTTCCTTAAAAGGAGATTAGGTCACATTTTAGGCTCCTTAGGGAGGCCCAACTATGCCCTTTTCTTCTTTTAAAACAAGGTCCTCAAATTTTGGGCCATGTCTAGAAGACTTATCCTAAAAATCCTTTTTGGGTTATGGACTTTCTTAAAATAAAGCCCAATTCCTCATGTGGACTTGGTTCATGAATGTGACTTGTTTATAAATTTTTATTCCAATCTCCTATGGGCTTCATTTATCTAATTAATCTATATCATTTTTCCCAAATGAAAATTAATTAAATTGTTCTAATTTATTTTAGGGACACATCAGCAAATGTTAGATTTTCTAGAAGAATGTAGTGATCTCATACATTGTATGTATACTGATATCTAGATGAGACATGGGTATATGTTATGGAACATAGGATTGGATTGACCAACCATGAGAAACTATATGGAATGATACCATGTGTCAATAGACTTTTCATGTGAAGGGTGGTGTATGTGATCCTTAGACTTGAGAGCTCAACATAGTGTCTTACGTATGGAGTTATGTACTTTAATTTTATTCTAGGCTTGCACTCTTAAAAAGTAGATATGAATAATTTTGGGTGCACTACGAAGTATAGGAAGGTAGTGATTGATCAAGAAAGCATTCATCCTCCTTGATGACAAGGGAAGATATTTAAAAGATGCTCTAACACTTGTGCTATGATCAATATCATTGGGTTATGTATTGATGCTACATAAAAGGAGTGATGGTTGTCAAGACCGATAAAGAGCCCATAAATGGGAAAATATTTTGCTCATCGAAGAGCCCATGATGCTCCCTTGAGTGATCCCTTGAGTTTCCATCAATTGGGTTTTGGGTTCTTTATGAAATTTTTTGATCTTTTTCTTAGCTTTTCAAAGGCATAAGAATCACCCAAAACTAAAGTCTAGAACTCAAGATAGACCAAAAAAACATGAAATAATTTGAAACATGACCAAATTACTAAATTAATTCAATTAAGTACAAAAACTTAGAAAACCCCAAAATCAATTATAGGTGTCCAAATAAGCACATAAACATGACAAAAGACTAAATATAGAAGGGATTAAATTATGTATAAATTGTGTTCATCATAGTCATTTTTATATGTGACAAGTAATATGCATAAAAGGGCTAAAAGTATAACAAGGAAAATAAAATAGAGACAACTATATGAAAACCATAATTTAATATACATAAACGGATTATGAGTAACAAGGTATTTGGCTGCTGGAGTTTGGTATCTTCATGCCGATCACGATAAGGTAATTTGGGTCATGATAATACAACTTGTTTATGGAATTGCTTGAAGATCAAATTTAAAATTGAAAACCAAGGATTATGAGAAAAACTCATGAGAATGTATAATTAAAATCATTAATTTAAGGTTATTTAAATTATACCATGCTTTATGAATTAATTTGTAAATAACATGATCTCGTTTTGGGAAAAAAATTCAAATTCCACTGCATATATTTGATAGTTTTGATTGACATACTTGATGCTTAGATGCATTTTTCCCAATAGCATGAAAATGAATCTTGAAATAAATTTGCATGTTAAAATTTAAAGAGAGAAAAGCCCACCCTCTTAGTGATAGTTGAGATCACTATAGGGAAATGGTGAATATTTTAGCTAGAATTTAAATTTTGTTTAATAATAAGGATGAGTAGTATCTTGCATGTTAAATTTATGAACAAGAAAGTTCACTACTTTAGGGGGGTTTGGTTCGGCTTCTTTAGGGGAGTATGGTTCTACCCTAGGTGTTGACGTCGAAATTCGGTTCGTGTACAAGAACCAAACTCCGGCCAACGGGATGTAGAGTTCAGGAATCAATGCTACTCTTGAAGTGTTACGGAGGATGACCTAGAGGAAGGGGGAGAAGAAAAGACAGTATTTTTACGTGGTTCGGCCAAATCCGGGCGGTACCGGACCCTACGTCTAGGGCAGAATTTTATTGATAATGCATAAGCGTTTTTGTATACAAGATTGGCCTCTCCCTTTCTGCTAACAAGACAATCCTATTTATAGAAGAGGGAGAGCACGCAAGTATTTAAT
>JANHAO010011343.1:0-17194 GCA_026873985.1 Saraca asoca | reverse complement strand
TCTCTCTCTCTCTCTCTCTCTCTCTCTCTCTCTCTCTCTCTCTCTCTCTCTATATATATATATATATATATATATATATATGAATTTTTTGAAACTGCATTAGGTTGCAATTGGACTTTGGTAGTGCATTGGATTTTTAATAGGTTAGAGAAGCAGATAGTTTTAGATTTCTAAATCAGATATCTGGAGCCACGTTTTCCAATCACTGATATCATTGGAAAAATCATGCCAATTGGATCCTTTCAATAGCATCCTGAAATGGAGCTAAAAAATTGATATATACAAAAACTCTTCCCAGAAGAGAATTCTTTAACAATGTTTATTCATATGGTCAAAAAATAGCAAATGACTGTCAAATTGCAGCAGTTGAAGAAATCTCCCTTTTGGGGAAAAAAAGAGAGGGAAATGTAAAGTGAGAAAAGTTGTATGCTCTTGAATAAGATTTGTAATATATTGGTTTTAGATTTCTTTTAATATTGGATTTCATATGTTAGAATATATTTTTCGGTCATAGAATGTTGTAAGATAAGCAGGCTATGGCATATTTTGGAAATTGGATTATTTTAATGTTGGCCCTTTGTTACTGCGGTGTTTGTAGCTTCTACTCAGTTCTGCTGTTGATGTTTATTTCTGGGTTTTTGTGGTACTCCACTATTATATTGATGATGAAGCATCTTTGGCTTTAATTGAAAATTTAGGGCTGAAGAGGAGCCTGTTGATCAGAAGAGATATCTTGAGGATTCTTGCAAACCGAAGTGTGTGAAACCATTGATTGAATATCAGGTTTGCCATTTTATAATACATATACCTGCATGTATGCGAACACACGCATTTTTATTAATTTGAAGTTCAGGATTGTGAGCCAGATCATATATAGATGAGCATCTCTTCTTCGTTCTGATGGATAGTGCTCTTCTCTCATTCTATCCTTAATTGGTGGATTATGGAATTCTGCTTTCAGCGAGGAAAGGTTATAATAGCAAAGATGCTAGTATATGAAGGTCAAGCATCTGAGTTTTTGTGAGGTACTTTGGAGAATCAGAGCAGATTAAACACTAGACATTTTCAGTGGGGCTGTGGTAGAGAACTTAGTTTCAGTTGTCATTCAAGAGAAAAAAAAGTGGGGTCTTCTTCAAAATGCTTCCCCTCCCTCACTTCTGGTTGATGGAATTAATGTGATCGATGCACCGTAGATATTGACATAATAGTTAAGACATCACCGGGATTGACTGTTGTAGTGAACAGTCAATTTGGGAATGGTTTATTTGTTTCTTTTCTTGATTTCTGTTTCTTGAAAGGAAATTCTGATTAGCAGACGCAACTAATTCTTCAACTGGCTACAGGCATGTGTTAAAAGGATCGAAGGCGATGAATCCGGGCACAAACACTGCACTGGACAATATTTTGATTATTGGTCATGTATTGACAAATGCGTAAGTAACACTAGAGTATTTTAACAGATGGAGACATTTATTTTTACTTCTGTATTCTCCACTAATTATTATTCCTGCAATGCAGGCTGCACCAAAGCTATTATCCAGACTCAAATGATGGGAGATAATTTTGTGGTGTATCGTGGCCATCTTCTGTTTTCATTCCCAAATAACTGCTCCTAAACATCCGATTTTGCAACGAAGTTGTATGCTTGGATGGTTTTCATTGTGATTACTATGAAAATTTTGAACCCATGGTGTCATGGTGATTCTAAATCATGATTAATAAAAACATTATGACAAGAAGCAGCTTTTAGATTGGAAGGAGGAATCTGAAGTTTCTGAAATGAATCTTGACTTTTTGAATATAGTGCGTCTTCCGAAATGAGGATTTGAAGTGTTTTTTTTATCTTGTTATCTTGGTTTCAGTTTGATGCATTATTAGTTCCTCATTACTTTCGCAAATCGCAATCAACTAATCAAGACATGTTACTTGTAAGCGAATGTAATTGATTGGGATATGAGCAACGCTGCACGGCAAGAGAACGAACGCGGAAATCACGACATGAAATTGTGTGACAGTGTCGTTAGTGCTTTCCAATAATGCATTTGATAATTCTTTTTCCAATGGGAAGTAGGGCCACCTACAAGACAACCAGGAAGTTGGTCTCAGGGAGTTTGGATTTGTCAGTTATGGAGTCGAAGTTAGTAAGAGCTAGAAGACACTAAAGAGTAAAAATATATAGGACCAGGATATGAGGACATATCAAGATATTTATAGTGGTGGATAATGTTTTAAAAATAAGATTGAATATCAAATTAAAATAACTATTAAGGATTGATATAATTAGTTAAATCAGTTGAGGTTATAATTAAAAAATTAAATATATTAAATTGAATTATATATAAAATATAAGTAACATATAATTTATAAATTTAAATTTGTAATTCATAAGAATTGATAAATATAACAAATAAAAATTATTATAAATTTTACAAGAAATAATAAAATATTGTAGTTGTTAATCATTTATTTAATATTTCTTTCAAAAACTTACTTCATGATTAAAAAATTATAAAAAAGCAATCCATCTTGAAAGAAAATTGTAAAAGAAAAAAAAAAACAATCAACCGATTTTTGAAAACTGATTCCAATTCTCTAGTTTAGTCCAATTTTGACCAATCTAACTACGAAAACATTTCATGGCCAAATCAAATAGCTATATATATTGGTTCTGGTTTGACCAACGGATCCGATTTGATTTTGCAAATATTGGTGCTGAGGATGGAAACCTAAAGTTTACATTTGAACCTTGAATAATGGATCAAATAAGAATACCTAAGTGATTTTATAAATCAGGATAAACTAAGTCGTTATGAGCACTAATTTACATTTTTTTGTTCAAGTTGCATATAAATTTTTCCTTTTCACTGTGATCATCATGCTCACACTCAATTTAATTTATGTAGCTTTGCTTTTTGTATTCTTTGATAGAATTTAGGTGGGGTAAACGAATAAGTCGAATTAGACTCAGAGTAAATAAATTGATACAATTTAAATTAAATTGTGATTAATATTGAGGAAGCGGGATTCAATGAATCGAAATAAGTATGATTAAAAAAATGTGAGCAAATATAATTAGTTTAAATTAGATTGTAAATAATATTGGAAATTAGATTGTGATCAAGGATAATAAATGAAAAACACCTTTTGTAAAAATAATCTTATTTATTTATATAATTAATTTAAATTAGATTGTGACTAAGGATTCATTTGTTTTAACGGGAAATACCTTTATTAGGAATAATTATTTATATTTATATTTATAATTATAAAATATTAAAATAACAAAAAATATTTATTTGTTCAACATCATATATATGAAATATAGTAGAAAATAATATCCAATGTTTTGAAAAAGAAGTTATTTTTCACACTATGATAACACTGTATACTAACCATAATGTGTAAAAATGGCGTGACAAATCTTTACTTATATATTAAAATCATTTACACAAGAAATTACAGTCTTATGCATGGACTCCAAATAATTTTTTTTATATTAAAATCATTTTCCATGTGCCAATATGTTAAACAAGACCTGGATTCCTTAACCTCCTGTATTATGTCATTGTCGGGATTAAACTAATTATTAATAATAATAAAATGTAACAGTTTCCATGAAAAATTTAAAAAAGTAAAAAGCATAGGCATTTTTACATGTGAAAAATTCCCTTTCTCATTTGGCCTTAGGGATGGAAAAATACTTAAGCATTGTTATTTAAAAAATTAACAATATCTAAACCCTAAACTCCATTCCCACACCTCATGGGACAATCCCCACAGAAATTTTTAAATTTATGATTAATTGTGATCCCTATTTGGGGCACTTCTCCAAATTAGACCAATTAGGGACCGAAAGATGGGGCTGCTTGTACAATAATACCACTTTTACTTCACACTAATCTTAATTAAGTCTAAATCCTTCGAATAATCTTTTTCTGTTTTGCTAATATAAATCCATTGAATAATCAGTCGATTCCATTTAGCTCCTAAAAATTCTATACCTCTATAGTGCCAAGTCAAAAGTATTGAAAAAGTAAAATTAAATTCAAATACCAGTCATTTATATTTTAATGAACTTTCAAATAATGATTTTAATTTGCACCGTTAGAAAAAAAATTAAGCTTACCATTTTTCTCATCAACAGTTATGTAAGGTGCTTACTGCTTATCTATTGACCCCAAAAAAAAATATTTAGCAAAAAAAAATTAGAATTCATACCCTTTTCAGGCCGACAAAGAATCAATATTTCAAATTAGTTGTATTATATTCCCCCCTCCAAAAGAAAACAAAAACGTGTTATTGGGGGAAATAGATATTAATGAAGGGTCTAAAACTCTTATACCACAACAGAAATGGATTCAATTTTTCTGAGTATTAAATGCACTTTAGATTATGATTTAAATCACTAGGAAGTGATTATTTTCATCAAAGATGGTTAAGTATTCACATTTCGGAAAAGATACTTCATATTTGCATAAATTGAATCGCAGCACAAATTATGTTTATGAGGAGATAAATGTTTTCAAAAGCCATGTATACAGGAATTCAACTTGTCTAAAGTGTAACAATTTAGTGGATAAAGTATAAAAAATTATAAATTTATTTTTCAATTTCAAACGTTTTCTTTAATTATTTGTCAATTATCACAATATCAACGGCTATTTTTTTTTGTTTGGGATTATAATACAATTATATGTTATCTAAAGGGTTTTTTTACTTCTAAATTTTAAAGTATACCTATTTTTCTCTAAAAATTTAAAAAAAAAGGAAAAAGATTCAAATTTTGCAGGAAAACGTTACTATCTCTTAACATTTACCATGCACAGAAACTTTAGATGGAGCAATGCATCACAGGAGGTTAAAGGCCCATTTAAAGTGCATCATGCACTTAGAAGAACCAAATCCACATATAGCACCATCATTATTGGAGGATTATTATACTCACTTACTCATAAATTATCACTTGACCATATCCATATATAGCACCATTATTATTAGAATATTATTATACTGCATTACTCATCAATAATCATTCCTTGAATATTTAACGAAATCTACTGTAAACTAGTCTTACCTACCCACGATTCACCTATTCAAATGCAGATAAGTGCAAATTATAGTCCCATATACACATAATCACTGACGGATCTAGAATCTAACAATTGGAATGCCAAAACTCAGGTAGTAAGATTTTTTTTTTTTTATAAGTAGTAGGAAGTTAAAAAATAAATTTTATTATAAATATTATTAACTATTTTTTTTAATAATATTAAAAATAATTCTGTTGACGATGGATTTTGATTCTGCCAGAATACAGCTAACTAAAGAGATTCTTCTAGGACTCAAATTGTAATCTGGTTATCAATGCAGCAAATATGAGGTAGAAGATAGGAAAAGGAAGAGAAATAGTAGAAAACACAGAACTTTTAACGTGATTCGATCAAAACTGAACAGTACCAGTTCCTACGTCCATGATAATATTATTGTTTTTGAGTAAATTTTTACAAAATTTCAGTATAACTATTCTTTTCTTGCTTTACAATAATTTCTCTTTTCCTATTTATAGAGAAGAGGAGATTATAATAGTAATTTTATATATTGTAATTCTATTACATCAAGTATTTATTATACAAGATAGATTGAACTCCTATAAATTAGTTTCTGCATATTGCTTTCTGCAGGTGAAACCTTTATCTATCAGGCATAACATAAGCTTGTCTCTAGCTTAGCAAGTTTCTGGCTGGAGGTCACACCTCGCGAATCAAAACCTTCGGCCTAGGGTCGCTGTTGTCCTTTGACCAACGAGATCGAGCTCGCTTAGAGCGAAGCAAGCTCGCACAAAGTCAATTGTCAAATACGCAAGCCATGACTTAGTATTCTCATTCTCAATGAGGTGATTCTCTTGGATTTCTATTCTACTTTGTGAGGCCGAAAATCATCCATAACAAATTCTTAGACAAATAAGACATTATGCATAAAAGTTTAAAATGGTAATAACATATAAAAAAAGCTAAAAAACATATTAAAAATGATTAAATAGTATAACTTTATGCTAAAAATTATGTAATAGTGCAAATATAAGTGGTATAATGACCTACAAACTTTAGAACATCAAAGAAAAAGGTATCTCATAAACTTTATAATTGTTAAAAGTTAAAAAAAAATATTAAAAAAATTATGAAGGGGCAAATAAAAAAAAACACTGCATTTAACCTTAAATTTTGCATAGAATATACAAGCTATAGCCCCCTAAATTTGTCTATACACATTATCTCATCCTTATCCCCTGTGAAGTTCAGGTCAATTACACATAATCTCCTTCATAGTCTCTCAAATTATGAAAATGCATAGATAATGCCCTTAAATTTTGTAAATTATGGACTTGAACCTTTTGTTAATTAAACTTAATGAAATAATTCATTTTCCTATCACATGACTAATTAACAGTATAAAATATATTTTTATCCTTAAAATTCATCATTTGTGAACATTAAAATTTTAACCATGAAAGTTAAATTTATTTATCAATATTAATTTCTCCATTGCAACCAAATTTTTAAAGGATGAACATTTACCTTAGCATGTTAATTAATCATATAATAAATCCATATGTTATTTTGTTAAGTTTAATTAACAAGAATTAATATAAAGAATTAAGTATCGGTTTATATGGTTGAAATAAGTCATCTACCCATTTTAATAATTTAGGAGGTCATGCCCACAGTCATCAACAATGTTTGGGGTGCTGATTTACTTGCAAGTATGAACCCATTAGATTCTTGCTTCTTCCACATCACTTTCCAGCGGTCCCAGATGTCCGCTACCATCGTATTCCATTTCCACACAAGCCAACCCTTTTATTCCTTCTATAAATACCCACTAACCCTAGGCGTGTGTTCTTCACACTTCTTCATCCAATATCAATCAATCTTCTTTTCTTTTCTATTCATCTTTCGTAATTCTCTTTTCGTCCCCCCGTTTTCATTTTCTTATTCATTTTCGTCCCTCCCATGGCAGAATTTCATCAACCTCGTAACAACCAAATAAACATGGAATCCCTCAACGAAGCTGACCTTAACCCTTCAGAAATCTGCAACTTGGACGTTGAACAACAGAAACATGATCAAGAAATCGAAGTTTTCGACTACGCCAAAAGGGCTCAGTGGCTTAGAGCCGCCGTCTTGGGCGCTAACGACGGTTTGCTTTCAACTGCTTCTCTCATGATGGGAGTTGGCGCAGTTAAGAAGGACGTTAAGATCATGTTGTTAACCGGTGTTGCTGGTTTGGTGGCTGGAGCTTGTAGTATGGCCATTGGAGAGTTTGTGTCTGTGTATTCACAGTATGATATTGAGGTGGCCCAGCTGAAGAGAGAAGGAAAAGATGCCAGGAAGGAAAAGCTGCCCAGCCCATTTCAGGCCTCCGTGGCATCCGCCCTTGCCTTCGCGGTCGGTGCGGTGGTGCCACTGCTCGCGGCTGCGTTTATAAAGGATTACAAGGTGAGGTTGGGGGTGGTGGTGGCTATTGTCAGCCTTGCCTTGTTGGTGTTTGGTTGTTTTGGTGCAGTTTTAGGGAAAGCCCCTATTGTGAAATCATCTTTGAGAGTTTTATTTGGAGGATGGTTAGCTATGGCAGTTACTTTTGGTTTAACTAAGTGTGTAGGTTTTATTGATATTTGATAATATCT
Organism: Saraca asoca; assembly: GCA_026873985.1. Classification (NCBI taxonomy): domain Eukaryota; kingdom Viridiplantae; phylum Streptophyta; class Magnoliopsida; order Fabales; family Fabaceae; genus Saraca; species Saraca asoca. Next base: position 9,510 of record JANHAO010011343.1, on the reverse strand, counting down.
TATACTCTTTTTTTTTTTCCTTTTCCAGCTAAATATATTTTCCAATTTTGTATGCTTTATATGTATTAGAATACCTTCTTATCGTGAAAGAAATTTGGTATTTTTTTTTCCTTCAACTTGTACTCCAATTTAAAGTTTGAGATGTGTTTACAAGATGGTGAATACTTCAATTCTTATTGTAAGGTGTACATATGACATGCATAATATATTACGAAGAATTGAATTATATTTGGAATGATATGAACGTCATTTAAAAATAACATACCATAAAATTTTATTAATTTAAAATTGTAAATACCAATAACGTTATAGTTATATAATATTTCATAATGTTTTAAATGTTAAATTTAAAGAAAATGATCTAGCAAGTTCTTGAGCAAGTTATTAAAGTTTGTATTTCATCAATAATTCTGTTTGCAATTTTTTTTTTATCATATAACCAATATGGAAGTGGAGGACATAGAATAAAAATAAAATGGTATGGCATGCACACCGTAAAGTAGACATTGTTTTCCTTCTTGAATAATGGTATTGGCTAAAGGGAAAGGTGGGTGGGCAGTGGGCACACTGAAGATAATTTGCTAATAGAATTTCAAGAACCATTGTGAATGACTCATAGAATCACCTATGCTAATGGTATAATTCCAATTTTATGCTTATCCCGTTTACGAAGCTGATCAACTTTTTCCTTAATTTAATATTATGTGAAACTTTGATTTTAGTTTAAATTATTACTAATCAAGATAACATATAATCACATCCTCAAGGATTGACTTATTGAGATTAATATATATATATATATATATAGTACAATTTAATTTCATCATTATCAACTTTCTTATTCAATAAATACAGGCTCAAAAGGTATGGGGTTTGCTCTTTTCCTTCGTTTCTAACTTCAAATATTGGTAAACTATAAGACGATTAAAATTCTTATGAACTCGCTAGATCTAATACATATGAGAGTGCTTAGATTAATATAGATATAAAAATATTGATGAAGTTTTAAAATCTCTTATAAAAAATTATAAATAAATTTTAATCATTTTTAGTATCAAATAGACTTCAATAATTTTTTTAATATTTATGAAGAGATATTTATCTTTTTCTTTTCTTGAATTAAAGAATAAAAATATATTTATTACTTTTAATTTTGTTTTTTTCTAACTATTATTTTGTGAAATTGTAGTTGATTAAAAAGTATTCATTACTTATCTTCACTAAAACTAAATTGAAGTTGTATCCTCCAAATTTGGATGTGTTAACATAACAATAAATCCTAATTAAATGATTTGAGTGTTAGTTAATTAACCTAATGATTTTAACGCATAAGAATTATGAACCGCACATACACCCCGTACAAAAAATAAAAGGGTTTTGCTCCCATGCGGAGCATTAAGGAACCGCATGGATATGTACGTTTTCCAACTCGATCTTTTTTTTTTAATTATGATTTTACTTTTATGATTAAATTAAAATATCATGACAAAAAATATTGTAAATCTTGTTTTAAAATGTGGCAAGAAGTTATGTTTATATCACAACTTAATCATAAAAAAATTGTGATACAAATTCATAATTTTTCATTAAAAAATTACATTTTTTATACAGTTACAATTAAATTCAATTACAATAAAATTATTTAGTATTGAAACTTTATATAAAATCATGCATTTTATTTTTAAATACACACAACTCTTTATATAAAGAAATTCATTGTAAGCATTCATTATAATTTGTCAATATTCTGATTCTTTTTCCTAAGTGGCTACGCATCTGCATATGTGTATATATATATATATATATATATATACACATATATATATTTATGTGTGTGGCTACGCATCTGCATGTGTGTGTGTATATATATATATATATATATCAAAGTATTGCATCACAATATAAGTTCCTTTTTCCTAAGTGGCTACGCATCTGCATGTGTATATATATATATATATATATATATGAAAGTATTGCATCACAATATAAGTTCCTTGCACGATTTTATGATAAACTTAGGTGAGGTTATGGTTAATGCTTTAGATTTATGTATGCGTTGTGGAAATTAACATATGACTTGCATGATAATTATTTGAATGTCATTTCTCCATGAATATATGGAAGTATAACATCAGAGCATAATTATATTATTTAATTTTATAATAGACCTGTATGATGTTATGGTTGGTGCTTTGAATCTATGTATGCCTTACAAAAATTAATATTTGACTTATGCGATAAATGTATTGAATGTTATTATATTCATAAATAGTAACATTAAAACTGCATGCATATAAATATATAAAAGTATTGTATCAAAGTATAAGTGTGTTGCTCGATTTTATGATAGATTTGCATGAGATTATGGTCGGTGCTTTTGATCTATGCATGCCTTGTGATAACTAATGTATGATTTGGATGATGACTGTATTGAATGTTACTATGTTCACAAGTAATCAGGTAAGGACTATATATGTACGAATATGTGGAAGCATTCTATCATAATATAAGTGTGTTATTTGATTTTATGATAGACTTGCAAATTAAATTAACCTCTTGCAACTTTTTCATGAAATATTATAAGATTTTTATAATATTTGCAAGTTGGACAATTTATACAAAGAGTTGCAAGTATTTTGAAATAAATTACATGATTTTATATAAAATTTATAATATTAAATAATTTTATTACAGTTAAATTTAGTCACAACTTTTTGAAATAAAAAGTTTTCCATAAAATGTTGCAAGATTTTTATAGATACTATAAGTTACACAATTTATATAAAAAGTTGCATGTATTTTAAAAAAATTGTATGATTTTATATAATATTTGCAACATTAAATAGTATTATTGTGATTGAATTTAGTCACAATTTTTTGAAAAAATATTACAACTTTTTCAAGAAAAGTTACAAATTTTTATGTTGTAATTTTTATAATTAAGTTGTAATAAAAATGTAACATTTTGAGATATTTTATAATAAAACTTGCAATACTTTATATGATAATATTTTAATGTAATATCAAATTAAATAAAATATCACATCAAATTTATAAAATTTTATTTTAAAAAACGTACCACTACGGTTTGTACAAGAAACCGCTCCCAAAATAAAATAAAGAAAAAATATTGGTTGAAGAGATTTAAAGTGGAGGGATCCACCAATTATTTAGGAGACTCCAATAATGGTCACATACACAAAATTCTAGCGCTCTCTTGCCAAATGACTTGTGTGATACTCATGTAGTATTATTGCAATAAATATAAGTTTTATACTTGACTAACTTATGGGAGGATTATATTTAGGGTTTAGGGCTTATATTTATTCAAATTATACACAAAATATGAAATATTGTTATATACTTTATTTTTTATATTTATAAAAAAATATAAGACACATAATTATATTTTATATATCACTAATATAAATACAACTTAACTGAATATATATAAACATGAAAATGGTAGGCAATGGAGCTTATACATATTAGTGATAACTGGTTTGCTTTCTCACCAAGAAGTCCCAATATGAAAGAATTTTGAAAAAGTGAAAGTGGGAATGAAATAAAGCCAAAAGAAGTATTCCGTTATATATGATCTCCAAATTAATATTCTTGTTGGGTGGTGGAGTGGAGTGCCTAAAGCCACATACACAAAGAATCTTTTTATACAATTCAAGAAATGCTTTCTCAAAATAAATCACACACTTTCACTTCTTTTCTTAATTGTTTTTCATATTTTGTCGTTAAAATAAAGAAAGAAAAAAATTCCAATCACTTTTCCTTCACCAATATCTACCGTAAGCTCTATTTACAAATATGTGTCCACGTCAATGAAATATCTTCCAATTCTTTCTTAAATGGCAGAAGCTTAATTTGTGGAATATTAGTTAATGGTACCATTTGAACTATGAAAAAGTAAAAATGATTTAAATCTACATACAAAAACGAAATTATGTTTGCACTTGTGGTTGATTAAGCTTCATGTTGGCTCACTCAAACGAAAACACATTTATATTATATTATAATATTAGTATTAAAATTGAGAATATACAAGATATTATTTTATACATACTACATCTTTTATGTTCAATTATATTTGAGTTTAGCATTAAAATTTATATGGAGATTGATTATTGTATTCTAGATCTTGAAATAATAATAATAATAATAAAAAAAGAAAAAATATATTTCAATTATTATTATTATCATCATTATTATCCCAATATTAAAATAATATTAGAAAATTTTCTTATTTAAGTATTGACTAATGTCTATAAGAGAAAAAAAGATAACGATAAAAGAAATACTTGATTATAATTTTGGTTTCCAAATATACAAATTGATTGCATTTAGTTTCCTTTAAATGTAATACTCTATTTTCATCTTTCTAATATATAAATTAGAATAAATTAATACTCCATTGATTTTATCAAAAAATATTTTTCATAAAAATAAACTTATTTACTTATATTTATAATTACAAAAATTTAAAATTATAGAAAACGTTCTATTTATTCAATCTTATATATGAAAAAATATATCTGGAAAACAACATCCTCCATTTTAAAGATTTTTCATGACACTATATATTATTTTAAGTAGCACAAAAATCTTTTATTTGTATACAAGCAAATAAAATTTTTCTATTGAATATGTTTTTTAATAAAACAAATGAAACCTAAGTTTAAATTGATAACTTCTGTCAAATTGAGGATAAAAAGTTCTAATTAACTTACAGAGTTCCAATGAAAATCCAACCTAACAAGTAGCGGAAGAAATTAGTGAAATTCATCTTGTCATGCTAGAATATTGTAAATTATATAGCCCACCAATAATATGAAATCGTCTTTATTTGATTGTTAATATTAGTGATTCATTAATTTTCTCCTCAACTAATTTCAATATAAAATTATGTTAAAATTTTCTGTGCTAATTATGATTTTCAATTTTTAATTTAATAAATATTATTAATATGATTCCAATTTTGTCAATTTATATATAAGTGAATTAAAATAAAATATTATATTTAAAAAGAATCAAATGCAAGTAATATATATATTATGTAATCAAAATTATAATTAAATCCTAAAGAAAAAAAAAAACATGCTGCTTGATTAATCTAGTGGGTTCTTAGTTCCTTGTTGGAGAAGACCTCAATTAAATGGAGTAAAATGCTCCAAGCAGCGGTCCATTAATTAATTAATGCTCTGAAGTTGAAGAAAGCTGTGAAGTCTGACATAAGTGCTTGTTTTGGCATAAATTCACCACCCAATATGTCTAATTGTTTAATTATGGCCATCCTTTTCTAAATTAATTAATACGCAAATTACGTAATACCATTAATTACTTAATTATTGTGAGATTGTGATTGCTGAAGCTTTTCTGAAAGTAATAGAAACTGATAAACAAAAGCAAGGAGTGTGTTCCACACACGAAAACCACAAGCTCAGATAGTGACGCTCATCCAAAGTCAGAATACTTGTGCAAGTTGAGGTCAATATCATCCACAGTGGATATATGCTTAGAAATAAATAAACGGAATGAATTCTTAGAAAAACTATCTGGGTAGGGTTGTACCTATTCAAAAGTAAAATTTTGTGAGATTTTATAAGAGTTTTCCATAAAAGTTATAAATATTGTGATTTTTCATATAATAAGTATTTTTTTATAAGAAATTATAAGTGTATATCAATTTTACATGTATTCAGTATATTAAAAGTTACAATATATATATTTTATTATTTAAAGCTACATAAAAAAAATATCTTTATATGAAAGTTATAATTTTCAATAAAAAATTGTGAAAAATATGAAATTTTTTTACAAAATTCGTAAGAATACATATTGATACAATTTTTTTTTTTTTGAGTATGTATCAAACTATAATCCTTTTCTAAGATTATGTGATAAAGATATTTGCTTATTTTTTTTAGAAAAATATAATTTACACTTTTAAAATTTAACAAGTAGTAAATTATTTTGTAACTTTGAAAATTTACAAATCACACTTTTATAATTTAAAAAAGTTGATTATCCAGTAAAGTTTGAATAAAAGTGAATATATTAATTAACTATTAATTTTAACTTTAAACTAACACATGTGTTAATACATATTTTGCTAAAAATCTTATTTTTTCTTTTATGAACACGAACCGCACATTGTACAATTTATTTATTTTGCTCTTCTTTTGATGGCATGATCTTGTTCAGTGCCACAGCTCTATTCTATTTTATTTATTTAATAAAATAGAGAGATGGCTGCCTTCATTCATTCCTACCCCATCCTTAGGTCAATAGACGTAATCCCAAGCAATCCTTTCATTCAAGCTTCGGTGAGTCAACTCGATAGTTAGCCTAGTCAAATACATTATTTTCCCTTAAATAAGAGGGGTTGACATATAAATTTTATGATTTAAATTTAGAATAAATTTTGAAACTAATAGGATGTTCAATGTGCATTTGATACCCTTTAGCATAAGAAATATGACTTTCAACCAAGTGCATGCAAAACATGAGCCGATTAAGATTAAAATTAATAATAAATTAATATTTTCACTTTTTCAGAACTTAAAAAGATAAATTGCAGCGAAATTAACGAAACTTCAATTATATAAATTTTCCCTTAAGTAAGAGGGATTGACATATAAATTTTATGATTTGAATTTGGAGAAAAATTTGAAACTAATAAAATGTTCAATGTGCATTTGATACCCTATAGCATAAGAAATATGACTTTCAACCAATTACATGTAAAACATGGGCCGATTTAAGATTAAAAATAATAATAAATTAATATTTTCACTTTTTCAGGATTTAAGAAGATAATTTGCAGTGAAGTCTTCTGTTGAAAAAAGGTGGACTCCTCCAAGTAAATACAATTTGATTTCCACTTCACTTAACCATGAAAAAAAATATAAATAAAATGGTAAAATCATGTACATAAGTAAGCTGATTTGATGAAATGTTTGATTATTATTTTTGAGGTTTGCTGTTTGCTGATGAAACTCTTAATAAGATTCGTCGTATTAACATTTTCTACGTGATTAAAATTCTGGGATGATTTGTGATAAGTTAGTAAACGACGTAATTTGCACAAAACCTTGAGGAAAGTCCCTACTTACGTTAAAGAATATGACAATCTGCAGTTTCAAAAATTGAAATTTGGATAATTTATTCTCATGTTGGCACCAAGAACTTGATTATTGTAAGCGGTATTAAAGAGTTATGTGTCTTTTATGAATGAATAATTAGAGTTGGTTTGATCATGGGATAGTGAGAAGCACAATTTTGAAAATGACATATTGATTTGTTATTTAATTAATCACTGATTAATAAAAAAGGGAAAATTTTATAACATATGAAAAATTATTTATCAATACTTTTAGGTAAGAAGAACAGAATTTGTAATTTATATAATCATTCGTACAATTTTGAATATTTTTTGAAAAGTGTATAGAAAAATTTACTTCCTATTAAATGTAATTTCCTATGTAAACTTATTGTTTTTTTTTTTTTGTGTGTGTGAATCAATCAATGTATGATGACAGAAAATCAAACGTTTAATTGGGCACTGGATATTGGAGATTCATGCTCTCATTTTTAATATTTTCCTTAAAAGAAGAAAGGCACAGACAAAGCAGATACCCAGTCATTGTTAATTCAATAGATTTTCGGCAACAGGCAATCCTGTTAGTGACAGAAGACACATTAAAGGAAATCTTTTTTTCTTTTTTTGGTTCCGTTTTACTAATGATAATCAGTTATTACTTTATAGTTAACTTTATTTACTCAACCAGATTTGGTTAGAATTTATTAGATTATTAGGATACAAACAACACAATAAATTAAATAATAAAGTACTTATCTTCAGTTTTTCTTATTCAAATATAGATTGAATTTAATAAATTTTTTTAATTTTTATTTTTGTATAGAACCTCACGTAATCTCTGTTGATAAAAATCGATATATTAAGCAAGACCAAATACCCTCTATATATATCATTAAAAAAAACTCATAATTTTTTATAAAAAATTTGATCAAAAATTAAGTGTCTTTCATCAAAAAATTAAATTTTTAATGAAAAACGATCATCGATTAAATTATAAATGTAATTCCATTGGAAATAAATTTTCAAAGGAATTTTGAGTAAATAGGTTTTTCTATAATTTTTTTTCTTAATTATTCATCAAAAATCCCATCAGAAATTCGTTTGAAGTTATGTCGAAATTCCATTGAAATAAATGTTGAAAATTTTGTTGTAAAAGTAGACCTGTTCACAAATTTAAAAGCCTGATGGGTCAAAATGGGCTTTGCCCATTAATAAAAAATTCGGCCCACCCTTCAGGATTTTAAACTCATTTATCAATTGCAGGCTAAATTCTAATAAGACTGGGTCAATACTGGGTTAAACCCAGGCCAGACCCAAGTCTGAAAAAAAACTTGACTCCTGCTTTACTTTCAGTCTTCACCGTTTTTGTAACCCTAATCTCCATCACTTGCTTTTAGTGCAGCGACCAGACACTGTGGTCTTAGCATTCAGAAATGAATCTTACCTAACTACCAAATTCGCTACTGTGGCTAGAAATCTTCACTTTTCCATATGGGTTCCTCACATTCGCTCTGGATTTTGAGCTACAAAGTATTTTCTGCTCAAATCTTCAAATGGGCTTCCAGTTAATGCAGTTGTTTCTTCTCAGGGTGGTGAGTTTTTTGCTCTGATATATACTATCCATCATCATTCTTGCTTGTGTTTTATCTTTCTAATTTTCCAGTTTTTATTTTTTAATATTTTTGTATTTTGACTTTTGAATCTGGGTATTTTTTGAATCAGTGTTTTATCTTGCTTGCATTTTATCTCTTTGATTTTCTAGTTTTTGTTTTTTAGTATTTTAGTATTTTTTGTCTGAGGGTAGTCATTTTATCTTGCTTTTTATCTAATAACTGCAAAAAGGATAGGGTTAAAGCTGAGTTGAAAAATGAGGTGCTTTATATTTCTATTCCCAAGAGCCAAGTTGAACACAAAGTCATTGATGTGGAAATTTAATGAGATCTTGCTAGCTACGTAAGACCTTTCTAGTTTGTAGAATGTCTTTTGGAACTCACTTCCCTACTTTTTGCTAATGTTGTGAAATACGGGTTAATGATGTTGAAAGTGTGTGAGAGTGATGAAATATATTTTGCTATCTGACTGCTTCAAAATTGTCATTTTTCTTCCTCCTTTGAAATTTTCATTTCAGGAAAGTTAATGTAGGTACAATGATTTTTGACTGTGGTTGAAATCTTTATTATGAATACGTCATAAGTAATGAAATTATGGATCTTTATCATGAATGGGCCTATTTTTAAAAAAATTGTTGATTGGTTCAATCATGTCTTTGGAACATGAAGTGGGAAGGAGATTTGGAAATTTGGTACTGATTCCCCTGTTGGGTTTCCTTGGGTTAAGGGGCAGCAAGAGCTGGGAAATTTCAAAAATTTCTTCTCCCCTTAGGTTAAGGAAACTACCCT
>JANHAO010011342.1:0-17040 GCA_026873985.1 Saraca asoca | reverse complement strand
AAGACCAAGTTATAGTATGCATTAAATTTACTTTTAATGTTTAATTGATTGATTTTGTTATACACTAGAATTGAATGGATTTTAGGTTGTATTGGATGGTATTGGATTGGATTTGTAGCATTTTTATGTGACGATCAGGTGTCAGTGACCGAAATAGTCACTAAATAAAGTAGTTGCAAAAACTGTTCATTGATTAGAGACCGAATTTGTGAACAAATTTTTTTTTCAGATTTTACCATTTTGTGACCAAAATTGCAACCAAAATAATGGGTGGCAAAAATTATTATTTTAGCAATCGAAATAGCAATTGAAAATTCTGGTTGCGAAAATGCAAAATGACGATCGAAATTGCCCCATTTCAGCGATTGAATTTGTCACCACATTTTTCAGTCGCTAAGTTCAGCAACTCAACAATTTCGTACGCTGATTGTTTTGTGACTAGGGTTTTAGCCACTCCCTTTTTTCAGTCGTTGTTTAGTCACTAAATACGTCTGTGATCAAAATTTAATTTTTAGCGACCAAAAATTTCAGTCACTAAAATGAATTTTTCTTATAGTGGGATGCGCTTTAACTAGCACAAGTTAAGTGCCCAAGTAAGTTATACAGATGCACCTCAATCACATGAGTCAGATGCCCAATAAGTTGCACAAATATGCCTCAGCTAGCACAAGTTTGAGTGCCCAGGCAAGTCGTATGGATGTGCCTCAGCTAGTATGAGTTTGAGTGCCCAGGTAAATCACACGGATGTGCCTCAGTTAGTTTGAGTTGAGTGCTTAGGTAGGTCACATAGATATGTCTCAACTAACATGAGTTGAATGCCCAGGTAGGTCGTACAGATACACCTCAACTAGCATAAGTTGAGTGCCCAGGTAGGTTGCACTGATGTGCCTCAACTAGCATAAGTTCAAGTGCCCAGGTAGATCATGCAGAAGTGCCTTAGCTAGCATGAGTTCAAGTACCTGGGTAGGTCACACGAATGTGCCTCAGCTAGCATAAGTTGAGTGCTCATGTAGGTCGCATAGATGCACCTCAACTAGCAGGTAGGTTATATGGATGCATCTTAGCTAGCATGAGTTTGAGTGCCCAAGTAGGTCACATGACACACCTCAGCTAACACGAGTTCAAGTACCTAAGTAGGTCATATGGATGCACCTTAGCTACCATAAGTTCGAATACCCAGGTAGGTCACACGGATACACCTTAGCTAGCATGAGTTTAAGGGCCCAGGTAGGTTACATGGATGTGTCTTAGCTAGCATGAGTTTAAGTACTTAAGTAGGTCACATGGATGTGCTTAGTTAGCATGAATTGAGTGCCCAAGTAGGTGATGCAGATGTGCCTTAGCTAGCATAAGTTTGAATGCTCAAGTAAGTCATATGGATGAGCCTTAACTAGCACGAGTCAAGTGCCCAAGTAGGTCACATGAATGCACCTTAGCTAACACAAGTCGAGTGGCTAGGTAGATCATACTGATGCACCTCAGCTAGCATGAGTTCGAGTGTCCAGGTGGGTCACACAGATGCACTTCAACTAGCATGAGTTTAAGTGCCCAAGTAGGTCACATGGATGTACCTTGACTAGCACGAGTTCGAGTGCCCAGGTAGGTCACACAAATGCACCTCAGCTACCATGAGTCGAGTAGGTTGCATAGATACGCCTCAACTAGCATGAGTTCGAGTGCCCAGGTAGGTCACACAGATGCACTTTAGCTAGCACAAGTTAAGTGCCCAGGTAGGTCACACGGGTGCACCTTGGCTAGCAGGAGTTCAAGTACCCAAGTAGGTCACATAGATATGCCTCAGCTAGCATGAGTTGAGTGCCTAGGTAGGTCGCACGAATGCGCCTCAACTAGCAATAAATGCCTAGTAGGTCATGCCTTAGCTAGGAAACCTTGAATATCAACTAAGTTGAATGCCTAGTATGTCATGCCTCAACTAGCAATGAATGCCCAGTAGGTCACGCCTCTGCTAGCAAACTTTGAATCTAAGTTCTCAATTAGCAAACCTTGAATATCAGCTAAGTTGAATGCCCAGTAGGTCATGCCTTAGCTAGAAAATCATAACAATGTATATTCGTCAAACATGACTATATATTTGTCAGGTTGAATGCCAGTAGGTCACGCCTCAGTTAGCAAACCATGACAATGTATATTTGTCAAGTTGAATACCCAATAGGTCATGCCTCAACTAGTAAACCATGACAATGTATATTTGTCAAACATGACAATGTATATTTGTCAGGTTGAATGCCCAGTAGGTCACACCTTAGTTAGCAAATAATGACAATGTATATTTGTCAAACATTACAATGTATATTTGTCAAGATGGCGGCCCAGTAGGTCATGCCTCAGCTAGCATACCATGACTTTTTTAACCCTGAGAGTAGTTCCCTTCCTACATAACACTTTGCTGAAAATTTATCCAAAGATTAGTAGACATAAAAATTTGAGGAAAAACTTGGGTGCTTTTATTAATAACATTACACTCTGGGGAATGCTTTAATTGGTACTTGTAATCTGGTCCCACTAGGCATATATGTTTGCGATGATGTCATCTATCTTCATGTGTATGCTAAAGCTTTCTTAGTATTGCATAACAGTATCTTTGAGGTGCTTTAAGAGCATTTTTTTTATAATCTCGCCTCGTTTAATCTCGCAATCCCATCACGTTGCTCATTGTGTACGAGTGCAATCTGTGCTTAGATGGTTTCCATTGACTTGATGTACAACTCCAAATAGAGGATTGATATGAAAATATGCCAAGGTTGAATTTTGGCTCATTACTATGAAACAAAAAGCTACTAAAATTCCATACTACCCTTAAGCTTGTTAATCTGTGGCATCAAAACTCTTGGTGGTTCTTCCTCTAGCTATCACAATTGGATGGAAAACCAAGAAGAATGTAGTTTAGGGCCCTTCCTCTAGCACCAAAATGTTGACGTGGGAATTTGGTCAACCTAAGTCTAGAACTCGAAACTGCAATTTAAGCATAACACAAAGAGAGAAAGAGAGAGAGAGAGAGAGAGAGAGAGAGAGAGAGAGAGAGGCAGAATAGGGAGACACCAGAAGTTTTTAATATGGTTCAGGCAAGTGCAATGCTTACGTCCATGGTTCTCTTATTTCACAATATTTTTGCTAAGTATTTTGGCAGAGTAACAGTATATATCTTTTCCTCCCCCTTTCACAATGATTTCAACCCCCTTTTATAGTGGCCAGGGTGTTACAATGTACTTCTATAAGGGAAATGAGTCATCAATTGGTAACAAAATGATCAATAATGGATTTCTATTAAATAGGCAATTGAATGGATTTCTCTAAATTGATGGCTGGGAAAACAAGCTTCAAGTTGCAAGCTAGGCCTTGTCCTCAATAACCAAAGGTTGCTACTTTGACCCTTGTTGACCAGCAATCTGAGTTTGCAATAGGTGACCTAATGCTTTGCTCCAATGACCTCAATCCTGGTTAAACTGGGCCCTTATCACCTGAACCTATCCATTGAGCTTTTACCAACCCATTTTTGTGGTTCCAAAAATAGCCACAACAAGTGTGATGTCAAATACAAATAAAATGTATAATTTTTTCACTACCTTGATTTCATCATCAAATATGTCATTCTTCCAAGCCTTAGGAACATTCCTCCAATTAGCATAAATGATTGGGAGGTTAATAAGCTTAAAAGCTAATTATCCCTAAATCAACCTATATATGCCAGCATCATCTTTAGTTAGTGCACCATACTCATCAAAAGGGATAACTATAATTAGTTCTTTAGTTCCATATATACATTGTCTTCATATTAACCATCTTTTGAGATCCATTAAGATCTATTTTACAAATGAATGTTTAATTAGTATAATTAGATACAATAAATACTATCCATAAATGAAATACTTACCTATAATTATGACTCTCCAGTGGCCTCTAGGTGGTGAAGGATCTACCAGTGGTTGCTGGGATCGTTCATCATCAACTTCCTTATGCTGGGATGGTGAAGAATTTATTGGTACCTCATGCTAAGTTGGTGGAAGAGGCTTAGTAGTGTGATATTGTTAAGGCTCAGAATAAGCATGTGATAGAGGTTGTGATGGATCATGTGATGTAGGGCATGATTTGCTTAGGTTTCTAAATTACTTTGTCTTTGGCATAGCTACAGAAAAATTTAATAATCGAAGTTAAAAACTTAAAAAAGACAAGTAGAAATATAATTCCAATAAGTAGAAAAATTAAATTTAAATATAACTAATGATCAATAATAAATATTGAAACAAATGAATAGAATAAACAAATATGGTGCCAAACCTTACTATGCTATAATTATAGCTATTTTGTTCTTCATTGTCCATATTGTTATCTAAATCTACCATAACCATGACCTCATCATCTGCATCCTCTCTCGCAAGGCTTATGGTTTCAACATCATCAGAGAAGAGCAACTAAAAGTCTTGTGCTATAAGTGGCTCAATCTCACAAATTGTTTCTTCAACTTCCTTACCCATATCATACAAATCCCTTGGTTTTAAGTGGACAACAACACTCCAATCTTGCTCCACTTCATCATTCACATAGTATACCATTTGTGCTTATGAAGCTAATATGTATGGATCATGCTCTTCATGCTCACTAGTATGGATCAACTGAAAGAAGTTGACAGAAATAAATTGTAATGGATCTTTTCTTATGCCCTTATTAGTATTTACCTATTTACATTTGAATAAAACAACAGTAAATTGGCCATGGTAGTTTGACTCATTGATATCAACCAATTTTCCATAGTACCCTAACTCAACAATTATAAAAATTCCACTACTTTGAGTTTTCAATCCTTCTTCTCAATCAACTATGTGAAACTTGAAGCCATTAATGTTGTAAGCATTAAAACTCTTGGCTTGCCAAAGAGGTCCACGAGCCAGAAACTTTAAATCATCAAATACCTTCTGCTCAATTATCAACGTTCATGATCTATAAAGATTGAATATTGTAACATATTATTTACAAAGGTTAAAATTGAAAAATTATAAACAAATAAAGACAATCAAACTTACAAGACAAGTAAACCATTCAACAACATTCTTATTAATAACTTTTGTTATCTTGGCCTTTGATCAAGTTCGACTCCTGAGTCATCTCTTTGTTTGAATCCTTAATTACTTAATGAATTCGTTAGCTATCGTGTAATTGAATAATACATATCTATGTGCTTATGCTAACTCCAATTGTTTTAGCACAAAAGTTGAGACCTTTCCAATTAGTTGACCTATTTTTGGAAAGATAGATGACTCTTGATCGGAGTCACAATGATCAGAGTCATCATCAACACATCTAACTCAATTGAATTTTGTCTCAATATTATCCAAATTCATTGAACAAAAACTAAGACATTCCTCAACTAAGTAACCTTACGTTATGGAGCCTTCTAATTGAGCCCTATTTTTCACATGAGACTTTAAATGTCCCAAGTACCTATCGAGTACAAAGTAAAACATACAAATATGATTAACTAGCATTTGATTACTAGTATTGCAATTGTTACTGAAAACAAATCAAATAGACACACCTCTCAACGGGATACATCTATTAATAATGTACAAGTCCTTTATGTTTTGCTTCCTCGACTAGATGAATAGTCAAATAAACCATTACAGTGAAAAATGATGGGGGAAATAACATTTTTATATAGCAAAGTGTGGGTACAACTCTTTCTTGAAGTTTGTCAAGCTCAATTGAATTCAAAGATTTACCACAAAGGTGTTTGAAGAATAAACACAACTCAACTAAAACTAGATTTACTTTCTCTGGTAACAAATTATGTAATGTCAATGGTAAAAATTGCTTCATAAGAATATGTGAATCATGACTTTTCAATCTAAAGAGCTTACGATGTCTTAGATCAATACATCTTGAAATATTACTCAACTCTCTATCAACTACTTTCTCATGATACAAAGACCAATCACACTTTTTGAGATCAAGAAAATGAGGAGAGAATAATGAAACAATGATTTTATTAAGGAGGTTTCTATGATACACATAGCGATTTTTAGATATTTGGTACTAGGAGTTTATGACTACAAAATCATGACATATGTATAATTTGTTTTTCTAATATGTTATTTTAAATTTTTAATCCAATATGAAAATTAAAAATTCTAAAATAAATTATTTGATCAAAAAGCAATAATGATATAAATATCAAATGAACGCTTTCTCTCTATGATGGGAACCTAAGTATGCACTGCTAAGATCCCACTACATATGCTTTTGAAAAATGACCAAAAAGCAGTAATGATAGAATTAATAATAAATTAATCAAAGTTTTTAGAAATAAAAATAAAATAAAACAATAAAATAACTTCTTTATATATTATAAGTTGGAGATTGCATTGGGCATGAGAAGCTAGAAACATCACTAATGAGTAAGGGCACTCATTCATCATAAATAAAGGAATTCTGTTCCACTTTGGGTAAACATTCCTCTAAGAAAATGGACCAGAAAAATAAAAAACACTTGTAATTGGAAACATGGCAAATGAAAAAGATGATGAAGTTGAATCTCTTTTCATCTCAAATGTGCATGTGTGTCATCATTAATGGACGTCTGTGGTAGACCAAATCATTGAATCACACCTACGTGCATGAACTGCCGCTCATACTAATTTCAAAATGCTTTCTAGTAAAATTGATACAGTAAAAATACTTACCTAT
The DNA here is from genome assembly GCA_026873985.1 of Saraca asoca. Lineage (NCBI taxonomy): Eukaryota > Viridiplantae > Streptophyta > Magnoliopsida > Fabales > Fabaceae > Saraca > Saraca asoca. Next base: position 10,341 of record JANHAO010011342.1, on the reverse strand, counting down.
GAGATTTTTAGTATCTATGGAAGCAAAGTATGTAGGTGAAGGTTCAAATCAACATATATACAGTTATATGTAAGAAAAGCATGCACAGGAGAGAAAAAAATTTCAATACTTCAAATCTATTATATATATAATAACAAAACCTAAAAACCAAAAACAGCTCCATTTTTAGAAATGCACCATGTGAAGATATGCAGTAATTATGAGCCAATACGAATATATTATATCATGAAAAAAAAAAAAGCAAGAAGCTTACAAATCTTTCAATGTGGTGAGTCTTGCAAATGTTGCAGGTATTGGAAATAAGTTGCCTAAAGCTTTCTAGAAAATTGATTGTACTTTAGGATCCTACAAAAATACAAGTCAAAAGTTGCTTTGGAAATATTCATACAAGTCAAATGACACAAAATTATTTACTGATATGTAAATTGTTAGAAACTTATTGAACTTTGAGAGTGGGAATGTTTGCCAGCTTTTAAGCAAATTGAAACTAAAACCATACTAGAAAGGGATAAAGTGTATTTTTCCCTTAAAAAATGCACACTTAAGACTAATAAATCACTTTAAATCTTCATGGCACTATATCCACAAAGCCTCCTCCATAGGTTAGTTTGCATCATGAACTGTGTGATGATTCCTCTATGAAGACACTCTCTAGTCTTGCACTCAAATGGCAAAAACTTTAATTAGTGGATATATACAAGTTGTGTGAGAGTAAGTTGATAATGTTATTACAATTGAAGTTTACACAAAGATTGCCCCAAAGTGGCATCAGCAAAATTAGTAACCAATTGTGGATTTACCAAGTCGTGACCAAACAACTACATTGGCAACTTACTTCTTTTATCTACTACGATTGTCAACTTTTGCAATTTATTCAAGCCAATATCTAAGTAGTGAATGAAGCCAAAATATATCAAAATCTATTTTCCCAAGTACCTTTTGGTCACATCCACCCTATCATTGGTGTATTAGATTATATATCAAAATATACCAAAATATGGAAGAACGAAAAAAAATACATGATAATTAAGATAAGTGAGCTAATCGTTACAGGGTGTAGGAAAACCCTTTGATGATATTTCTTTTGTGCTTCAAAAATCCATTCTTAGCAAACAAGTTTTTTTCTCCTCTTCTTATGTAGATATAGTAAGAAAAAAAAAGGTAAAAATTAAGAAAAAATGGAACACAAATCGAACAGGATTTCAAATTTTATCTCTTGGGGATCACCTATTTTTGATATTTAGGAAAAAATGCAATACAAATTGGAGTTATTAGATGATTCTTTTTTTTCTGGAAGATGAAAAGCAAAGCCAGTTTTTATGGGTAAAATCTGGTATTACAACATGGGCCGGTAAAAGTCTAGCAGAAATCAAGAAAAAAGTCTAGCTTGCAAAACTATGAGGTCGCTACGCAACCAGCTCACTAAGCAGTAGCCCCCAGCTCGCTAGCAACAAGCCTTAGCTCGTCGATAGCTTAAGCTCTTGACCCATTCGAGCTCGACCTCGTGAAACAGAGATAGCTCACAATGTCTTGTCCAGTTAGAAGCTTGTTAAGGTCGAGCATACAACCAATGGATGATTTACACTGCCATTCTGCAAAATACGGTCAAGGGGTCCCAGACGCAGAAAGCATTTCACACAAGTCAACTAGCAAATTGCAAAAGCCTTCTTGTTGTACTTTAAACTGTCTTGTACATTTATTGTTTGATGTAATAAGAATGCAAAGTATGTAATTACTCTTGTAACCTCCTCTCCTCTATATATATGAGGAAGGAGCCCTCTGTAAAGGGAGAGACAAAAAAAAGCATATAACAAAACTTTGTAAAATTATCTTCAAATATATAAACACTACTATGGACTTAGGGACCGGTGCCATCCAGTTTTGGCTTAACCACATTAAATCGCTACTTTTTCCATTATTCTCTCTCTTCCTCCAGCCATTCTACATCCTCTTACTATCTTAACAATCAGATAATAGCTTAGGTCCCAAAAGAACCCCCTTCAAGTTGGCTAGATTAAGCAGAATCGAAATCCACTGTCAACATTTTGGCACGCTCGATGGGACCCTTTTGTTCTCTGGTTGATTTTGTTTAGCTGTAATGGCAAGAGGGAAGGACATTAGAAAGTTAGACGCTGTTGTTAACTAGCTTGAAGGTCATACAACAAGCTCTTCTACTTGTCAAGCCACCAATGGTTTCCCCCCATCGGCTCATTGTGAACCTGCTCTTGTTGCCCCTGAGACCGATGAAATGCAAACCTGGCTTCAACATTAGGATAAGCTAGAGAATATGATGGGAGGGCTAATTAAAGTAGTCACCACACTAGCATGAGCATAAGCACAAGATTTGCAAAGGCAAAATGAAGTTCCCATGCTAGAAAACATTCCCCAACAGTAGCAAGCTAGATGTTAGTGCAGAGCCAATCAATTTCCTAGTCACAGCTTGCAACAACACACTTCAGGTCAACGCTCTTATGACTAAGAGAGTCAAAAGGATTAGCAATCTTCTGGACAATAAGGTGAGGGACTTGTTATTGGAAGAATTATATCAAAAAATGAGCCAATTAGAAGAATGTCTTCAAGCTCCGAAAGATCGAGCTCGTTTCAAGGATAGATCACCATTCTCCAAAAAGATCAAAACTCGGCCCCTCCCTCTGAAGCTCAAAGTCCCAATGATTCCCCTATATAATAGGGACACTAACCCTTACAACCATCTAGATGCATTTAATATTCAGATGGACTTGTAGACTATTAACCCTCTGGTTAAATGCTGATTTTTCTCAGCTACATTAGGAAGTGTTGCTTACGCCTAGTTTAGAAGCCTTCCAACTCACTCGATAAGTAGTTAGGAAGAGTGTTAGTAGAAATTCATCAGCCAGTATCGAGTATTGAAGAGGCAGTTCGTGCCCCCTGTCACTTCGCTATGATCTTCTAACATAAGTAGGAGTTGTTGAAAGATTACATTACCAGGTTCAGACTTGAAGCCAACTCGATGGAAAATCCATCTGAAGAAACCATCCTGGCCACGATCTCCACAGGACTCTGTAAGGATGGAAAGTTGTACAAAAACCTATACAAATCCCTGGTGAAGGATTTGACTGAGTTTTACAAACGAGTTACCAAGCAAATCAAATGGCAAGAAACTTTTGGTTTAGGAAAGCCTAACCAAAAGGATGAGAAAGATGGTTCCGCCCATAGTAAGAAAAGGGGTAATATGGATCAAGGTGACCACTCTGGCGAGCGGACTACAAAGAAGCCCAACAAGTCCAAGAGTGAGTAGCCTTAACCCTTAGCTCATCATGAGCATTATAACATCCTATCAGGCACCCAAGAAAGGATATTCATAACGGAAAGGGGAAGAGAAGACTTTGGGAAGCCTAACCCTATAAAGACTCCCTATAGGCAGAGAAACAAGTAAGAACTCTATGCCTATCACAATGAGGTCGGGCATGGCACCTCAAACTATCAGAAACTCAAGGACGCTATTAAAGACCTCATCAAGAGGGGTTGTTTACAAAGTTATGTGGTACAGCCTCCAAGGTAATGACCTAAGCCTTTCCAGCATGACCTTAGACAAGAAGGTGCCACTACAGTGAGAATTATATATTAATGTTGTAATGGATGTCAAGAACTTATGTATGCATTTCGAATTCCCTTGATGGTTTTTGGAATGAACTCTTTGTAAAGTGTTACCGCAAAAAGCAAGTTATCTTGAAGTTTGGCGAATCAGTCATTTATCAAGCAGTGCAATTTCTTAAGGTGCAGCTTTCATGTGACCTAGGCTCATATTTTGCCAGGGTGTAACTTTCATGTGACTTGGGCTCATGCTTTGCCAAGGTGCAGCTTTCGTGCAACCTAGGGCACTTGTACATTACATAGGCATCGCTTTCATGCGACCTTGCTCTATTGGCAGCTTTTGAGCTGAGGCCACTGGGGCTCATTCTAGTACTATTGTTAACTTTTGAGGTGAGGCCTTTGGAGCTCATTCCAGTAATATTGCCAGCTTTCGAGTTGAGGCTACCAGAGCACATTCCAATACTGTTGCCAGCTTTGAAGCTGATGCCACTAGAGCTCATTCCAGTACAATTGTGACCTGAAGTTTGTAACTCTCTTGCAACTTAAAGCTTGTCACTCTCTTGCGACCTAGTGTTCGCAGCTCTCTTGTGACTTAAAACTCACAGTTCTCTTACGACCTAAAGCTTGCAGCTCTCGTGTGACCTGATGTTCATAACCCTTATATGGCTTAATGCTTGCAATCTTCAAACGATCTACCTTTATATTATTTATCATTGAATTATTTTGATTCTTAGATCTATTAAATACAACCAATTGGTCATCTAAACATTTTGTTTTACTATGATTTACAGGAGCTAATGCTTTCATCTATGACGTGTAGAATATTCAAATCAATACACAAGGAATTGGAAAATAACAATTCTTCCATTAAAAAGCCTCAATGAGGTAAAATTACATCAGAAAGTCAAGATTCAAAATACAAAATAGAATAAGCTAAAGGCTGAAAAGAATAAAAAAAAGACCCACTACTAGGAGACAAATTCTTGGGAAATCGAAAAACGTGTCAAATCTGTCACTTTCTTTTTCCAATTGCCCTCCTTAGTAGCAAGCTCCTCCTCAGCCTTACCCCTAGCACCGAGGACTCTGAAGAGGCATACGAGGATAGTCGGGAAGGAAGAACCTGACAACATCACCATGAGGAAATAATCCAAGATCTATGAAAGATCTTCCCTCATTCTCAAGAAAGGAGAATTGCCTAAGAAGCCTTCCTATGCAGAAGACCATGCACATTTCTCCAGAAAATAGACTTCCAGAGGTTTGAGAGGCTTGTTTGAAGCTCTCATCAATCCAACTCACTGGCCGAAGGAAAACCTCCTACATTTTAAATAGTGGATTGGCTTCATCTCACCGAAGAGTCCAAAAGAGGCTTCCAACTACTTTCATTGAATGCCTCAGAAGAAAGCGAGGCGGACTCATCTATAGAAGTGAGACACGTATAGTAAAAGGTATAGCTTGGGTCAGATGAAAAGACAGACTAACCAAAGATTTTGACCACATGGTAACTCATGAAGGAAGATCACATTAGCAAATTACAACTCCTAATCCATAAAGTGAACTGAGAGTTGGGGGACTGATATTATGGGTAAAATATGGTGTCACAAGTTAGGCCAGCAAAAGTCTAGCAGCAATCAAGAAAGAAGCCTAGCTCGCATAATTGTGAGGTTGCTATGCAACCAGCTCGCTAGCAACAAGCCTTAGCTCATCAATAGCTTGAGCTCACGACCCATTCGAGCTCAATCTCATGAAGCAGAGATAGCCCACAGTGTCTCATCGAACTAGAAGCTTGCTGAGGTTAAGCATATAACCAACAGATGATTTGCAGCACCATTCTGTAGAATACAGTCCAAGGGTCCTACCTGTAGAAAGCATTTCACACAAGTCAACCAGCAGACTGTAGAAGCCTGCTTGTTATAATTTAAACTATCTTGTACATTTATTATTTGATGTAACAGGAATACAAACTATGTAATTATTCTTATAACCTCCTCTCCTTTATAAATATGAGGAAGAAGGCCTCTGTAAAAGGGAGAGATAAAAAAAGCACTATACCAAAACTCTATAAAATTATCTTCAGATATATAAAGATTACCGTGGACATAGGGACCAGTGTCATCTAGTTTTGGCCTAGCCACGTTAAATCTCTGCTTTCTCCATTGTTCTCTCTCTTCCTTCTGCCATTCTACATCCTCTTACTGTCTTAACAATCATATAATAACTTGGGTCCCAAAAGAACCCCCCTCAAGTTGGTTGGATTAGGCAGAACTGAAATGTACTGGAAATCCACTATCAACACCAGTACATTTCAAGTTAATCTCCCTGCTGAATGAATAGGGCAGAGAAAGTTGTGAGAATATTTGACATGGTTTGGATTCTTATAGGGGAACTATAACTTCAACCAAAAAGTCAGTGCATAATAAAATTTTAGAGAGTAACTCATCTTTCCCAATCTCTAATGATTCATATTTTCAATCAATTCCAACAATTGACATCTCATATTATAAACTTCAACCAAATAGTAAGTGTATAATAAGGCTTTTGGAAGTAAGTATTTATATTATCGAACAACATCTACTTGATACTAAAAAATGATATGAAGTTATAAATATTAGTTCTTCATTTTCTAGAGGCAACTTTCATGTTCAAATGTCCATTTGTTGAGATAGTGTACTAGTACAGCTTTGAATGTGGGTTAAATTAGCAAAAACATGAGACAAACATAAGACTCAAACAAATAGATTTTAAACTTTTCTATGTTATCAATTTATGCTAGACTCTAGAGCAATCATATTTAATAGGCTCTTCTAAAGTATACATGACCATTTACATGATTAAATAAAGACATGACAGTAGAGATTCTACACATTTTGATATTTCATCTAGAAAATATATTGCCTAGGGAAGGGAATGGACACAAGTAGAGTAGAAACATTTTATTAAAATCATAATTTTTAAGAGTGAAAACAATCAAAGAGAAATTCAAACAGTCAATGGCATGTTTTGAAATAGAGATGAAATTTTTACAAAGAAACTCATACAATTCATCAAGCAAACATTGTTTACCAAAGAGAGCCACTTTCCCTCTTATCAACTGTATCTCTTGGAAACAAGCAGCTAACAAAACACCATTCTATAATTTTGCTATATCTCAGGATTCTAAAATATAAAAAACCCAAAAACGAAAAAAGGATAACAAAGCTCATGATATACTCCTTCAAGCATTAAGTCAAAGCAACTTATAGTTAAAGAGACAAAAATAGGATAGCTATGAAAGATTTCCTAATTCTTCTGGAATATTGTCACTAAAGTTAAAACCAACTAGTATACTAAAAAACAAAAAATGACTTGTGCTCACTTATTGTTTTCAAACTTATAATACTAAAAATTCTCTACTTTTATTGAATCTTGCAAAATATTAAACTTTTTAAGATCTCATAATTGTGGAGAGAAAGAACCCACTAAACCCCTATTAAATGAAAAGTTCCTACAAATAGTTAAACAAATTTACAAAGTTAAATGCAAGGTCTTTAGCTTGTATATAAATAGAGAAATTGATACTTACAAATCAAAATCAAACAAATTATAATTGATGAAGAGGAAAATATAAACCTTTGATGAAGAAGAAAATGAATTGCAAGTGAAAACAAACTTAAACAATTATGTGTTTTAGAGATTTTTGTTCAAAAACCTTAGGGATTTTTGTTCATGAAACTTTTATGATGAGGAAAAACATGGACAGTGAAGAGAAAATTGTATCATGAATGTGATAATTACAAAAAAACATTTTCTGAGTTACAGAAAAGTCACAAAATGATAGCATTTTCAGTCCGGCAACGAGGGTTACAAAAATGACTTAGAATGAATGCATTTTCTATAATCTTCATGTTTTTAATGACAGTTATCTATAACCACCTCTAGGAAATTGTCACAAAAAAAGTCATTTTTAGTAGTGTGGAGAAAAAACAAGTTTTAGAAGCGTATATCAGCAAATATCATACAGGACAAGTTAATTAGCCTCATGACTAACCTAAATTCATCACATAAAGAATTCACACCCAATCACATTAGGTTAACATGTATTTGTGGTCATACATGCTTGGTAAATCTAATATTACCTAATCCTAAATAAAGCAACAATAATGCAAATTCATGATGACTATAAGAAACTCAAGTTGTTACAAGCTAGAAATTGTAACACCTATTAAAGTAAGACACATTTCCTAATAGATGGCATGTCTTTGTGACAAGTAGACTATGCTTATTTTCTTGAGTAGTCTAATCTCTGTTCTTACACAAAAAAAAATAGAGTTAGATTGTTCATGTGAGAGAATTTATCCACAACTATGTTTAACATACCATAATTGTTCATTGTGAAGCAAAAACAAGAACATGCATGAAAATGAATGAAGAATATTCATCACATTAACACATAAGCAATACATTCCTTCCATCAACATGGGCACTAAATAAATGACAATGAAAAAAAATACAAATAAGGAACTATAAACTATAGAGTCCCATTACCTGAACATGCTTAGCAAATAAGGCTGGTGGAATAGCATTAGTCAATGGATCCACCACCATTTGACCTGTAGGTATGTATTCTAAATGTACTTCCTTTCCTTTAATCACGTCTCTTGTAAAGTTATACTTAATCCCTATATGCTTGGTCTTTCCATGATATTTAGATCCTCTATATATGGTAATGCAGTCATACTATCACAATGACTAGTGACTAGCTTATTAGGAGCCTCAACTCTTAAATTTCGAAGGAAAGGACCAAGTCATAAGGCTTCTTGCATAACAGTAGCCCTAGCTATAATCTTGGCCTCCGTCATGGACAAAGCCATGCAAGTTAACTTTTTACCACTCTAAGAGATAGCTCTACTATTGAGTAGAAAAAACTAAATAGATATAGACTTATACTCATCTCTATCCCTACCCCAATCAACACCAATGTACCCTTGTAACTGTAGGTTACCACCTTGATAACATAACCAATAATCTTTAGTACCCTTAAGGTATCTAAAGACCTATTTAATGCATTTCCAACCTTGGCATAGATTAGACAAATAATGAGTTAGTGGGCCCACTGATTGGCTAATGTTTGGTTATGTACAAAATATGGCATACATTAGACTTCCAATTGCACTAAGGTACGGAATAGTTTCCATCTCCTCTTTCTCTTCAAGAGTGCTTGGACATATTAGCCTATTAAGCTTATAGTTATGGGCAAAAGGGGTACTCATTTACTTTGAATTATACATGCTAAAACACTCAAGAATCTTACCAATGTATGTTTCTTGTGACAACACCAACAAACTCTTAGACCTATCCCTCAAAATTTTAACTCCAAGGATATAAGTAGCCTTACCTAAATCCTTTATTTCGAAGGTAGAGGATAGCCATTCTTGATTTTATGTACAAATTCTAAGTCATTATTGACCAACAAAATGTCATCCACATAGAGTGACATTATTGCAAACTTATGCTTTGAACGCACCAAATAAACACAATGGTCCTCATCTAGCATCTTGAACCCAAAATTCAAGACCAACTCAAGTAACTTCAAGTACCATTGTCTTAAAGCATGCTTGAGACTATAAATAGACTTCTTAAGTTTGTAAACTTTATTCTCATGATTCTTTTTGACAAATCCCTCTAGTTATGCCATATAAATCTCCTCACTCAATCACCATTAAGAAAGGTAGTCTTAACATCCATTTGGTACAATTCCAAATCAAGTTTAGTAATAATGGCTAGAATCAACCTAACAAAATTAAATCATACTACAGGTGAGAAGATATTTTTGTAATCGATCCCCTCTTCTTGAGTGTAGCCTTTAGCAACTAAAAGTGCCTTGTATCTTTCTATGTTACCATTGCATTCCTCTTTATTTTGGGAACCCATTTGCTCCCAATTGTTTTTCAACCTTGAGGAAAATCCACTGATTCCCATACTTGATTAGCATACATTGAATCCAATTTATCATTCATTAAAATTGACCAATTTTCACTATAGATAATCAAGAGCTTCCTTATAATTACATGGTTCATCATCTAAAGATGTGGCCAAGTAAGCCTCACTTTGATTCAAAATCCACCACTTAGGTGGTTTGAATTGCCAAGTGGAACAATGAAGAGGAGGAGGCTTAGTAGAGGTTTGCTCACTAGCATATCCTTCACCATCGAAATTAGAATGCTCTTGCTTAGGTTAAGAAACCTCAATGGGTTGAATCGGCTCATGATCAATATTATGATCATGTTGAGTAACCATATCCTATATAAGCTGATGAGGATCAAGTTCACCACCTTGATCAGCCACTGATGGTTGCACTAAATTCCCACTTGAATTCAAAATCAGTAATTTCATATAGGGTTTGTGACTTATCAATAGTCCCTATAGATGGAAACTCATTCTCTAAGAAGGTAGCATCCTTTGACTCGAATTCAACCCTTTTACCTATTTGATCCAAATCAATAAACACACACCTACTGGAGTCTTCAGAATAGCTAAGAAAACACATTTCCTCCCACGTGGATGACACTTATAATCCAGAGCATGGATGTAAGCTGCATAGCCCCAAGGCCTGAGATTACTTAAAACTGGCTTTTTAACAGTCCAAAGCTTATAAGGAGTAGCAATGACAGATTTAGAAGGCACCCTGTCAGGTCCCACAAAGGTAGTATAAAAACATGATAGACAATTTATATAGCGGAATTAGCTTGGATCTTGCCCCTGTCTCGTTGGAGACGCAGTATACAATCTTTA
>JANHAO010011341.1:0-17041 GCA_026873985.1 Saraca asoca | reverse complement strand
GATAGGGGCAAGATCCAAAGTTATTTCCGCTATATAAACTGTTCATCACGTTTTTATCTACCTATTTGTGGGACCTGACACTTTCATTTTCCTTGTTTATTTTTACATTTTGAAAATGTGTGAAGACATCTAGGACCAAGACTAATGTGTATGCTAGTTCACTCACTATAGAGTTTGATGGTGACACTTTACATTATAATATCTTTGATGATGCCAAGGATTCTCCTCCTGATAATTATTCTAAGAATTTTATTGATGTTGCTAACCATGTAGTGCATGCTATTGTTCCTACTTCCATTTTTGTAGATTAACTAGATGCAAGTAGCCTATGTTTGAAGTAGATGGAGATGGATTCTGCAATTCATGGCTAGTAGAAAATTTTTGTGGTTCCTAAAGTTCATGATCTAGGTTGAAAGACACAATAGACCATCGAGCCAATGACATTAAACAAATGTGCTTCTTGAGAGGCAACTTTAGCATTTACTCTCCTTCTCTACCTTTTCTTATTTTATATGTCCAAGATTTGTTAATGATTTTATGCTTATATTGAGGACAATCTAAAATTTAAGTGTAAGGGAGAGATTTTAGGATTGTTTTGTTGTACATTTTATTTTTGTTTTGCTTTGAATGTGCAAAAAAAAATTGTAAAAAAAAAGAAAAAAATTATGTTTTCCCCTTATTTTAGATGTTTTTCATTGATGATGAGTGTGTTTAAGCCTTGAGTAGGTTGCAATTAATTTTTATGGCTTCATAGCATGATTGAATAAGTTGTCTTTATTCTTGAATTTGATTAGCATTGTGATGGATTGGAGGTGCTTAAGGATTGATTTTGGTGGACATATAACCTATGAGATTTTGAGCCATTGTTGATCATTTTTATTAGGTTCCTCTTCTTTCTTGGATGTGATTTCCTTTCATGAGATTCATACTCTAGAACTTGCTTTGATTCTTTTTTAGATTACATTGGCACATGTATACATGAATATGATTAAGGCATTCTGATATGATCTCCCATGGAGATGCCCATGGACCTTTCTCCAATTCAACAAAATTTAGCAACTAAATTGAAATGAAAAAGAAGGATATTTACACCACACTCTAGAACACATAGAAAGAGAATGATAAATGTTAAATTTGATGCCATAGAGAGTAAACTCTTTGATAAGTCTCAAATTTTAGCAAGAACCCTAGGAGAGCACTCTTTCAAGAAGAAACACTTTAATTTCATAAATGTTCAAATATGAATTCTAAAGGAAACAAACCTTCCCTAATAGCTCTTACTTACTCAAAAATGGGTTGGATTAATGTCCTAAACGAGCCCACTAAAAATACCGAACAAATAGCTACAAAGACATAATCCTAAGCTATTACAAAAGGCCTAAAAACTAAGTCAAAAAATAGGACATTCAGCCTCTCAAATGGCATTAAAAATAAGGATAAAAATAGCCCACAAAATGATACAATTTACACCCAAATATGACCAAAATAATCAGCCATGTTGCTGCCATGTGGACGTTCCAAGTGGCTACCATGTTGTACACTCCAAGTGGCCTAAATGGCCAGCATGGCTTCAATGCAAATAACTCTTGAATCTCTAAGGCCTTGTTCCTCATGTGTGCTCCATAATGTGTGACATAGCCCTTGAATAGCTTCCCTCATCCTCCTAGCCTTGGCTCTTGTCATAGGTCCCACTAAAAGATGCAAAGCCTCTTGGTGATCTCTAGCTTGGTCCCTTACATTTTCATCACTCCTTCCTTCTTCAAAAGGATTCAACCTTAAGTCTTTAATACCTACATCAAAAGGAGAAAGATCAAAAATATTATTTGTAGCACTAATATTGTAATCACCAGGAAGATCTAATTTACAAGCGTCATTGATCGTTGCCACTACTTGGAATGGACCATCGCCTCTTTGGTAGAACTTGGCCTTCCTTTAAGCTAAAAACCTTTCTTTCCTCATACCAATCCTAATCACCCAGATCAAAAACCACTTGCACCCTCTGTTGGCTTCTTGTGCATATTGTTCTATTCTTGTCTCAATGTTTTTCCTCACATGTCCATGAACTTGCTACACATATTTGGCTTTCCTCTTTCCATCAAGACTAGCACATCAACAAATCTAAAGAGGTTAGTAGATTAAACCCATAAACAATTTCAAAAGGAGATAATCAAGTAGTTGAATGTACACTTCTATTATATGCAAATTCCATATGAGGCAAATATTATTCCCAATTTTTCAAGTTCTTTTGGGTGATAGATCTTAACATAATAGTTAAAGTTCCATTCACTACTTCAATTTATCCATCAGTTTGAGGGTGACACATTATTGAAAACAACAATTTAGTTTCCAATTTCCCCCAAAGAACCTTCCAAAAGTAACTCAAGAATTTAGCATCTCTATCTGATACAATACTCTTACGCACTCCTTGTAATCTCACTACCTTTTCAAAGAATAAATTTGCAAGATGTGTAGCATTATCAGTTTTATTACATGGAATGAAATGAGCCATTTTTTAGAACCTATCAACCATAACAAAAATTGAATCTTTCCCTTTGTTAGACTTAGGCAAACCAAGTACAAAATCCATAGAAATGTCCATCCAAGGTTCCCTAGGAATGGGACGTGGGGTATAAAGACCATGAGGGATGATTCTAGATTTAGCTTCTTTACAAGCAAGCAATTCCCTTAAAGAACCTTTGGGCACATGCAACTTATTTTCTTTGAAAAAACCCATTCAAGCCGAAAGTATTTGCCAAAAGCCACCTTTTCACAAGCATTAAATGCACTAGCAAAATTATAGTCATTCACATACAATTCTTTAATGTGTTCAAAACCCAAAAATTTAGCATGTGTAGTTGAGATAAAGGTATACCTACAATAGAAGGCATCGGCTACAATTTTCTCTTTACCTTGCTTGTACTGGATGGTGTAGGGAGATGTCTTAATGAATTCCATCTACTTTGTATGTCAACGATTCAACTTCCCTTGCCCTTTTAAATGCTTCAAGGACTCAAGATCAATATAGATGACAAACTCCCTTAGCCATAAGTAATGTTGTCATGTCTCCAAAGCCCAAACCAAAGCATAGAGTTTTTTGTCATATGTAAGGTAGTTAAGGGCTGCCTCATTTATCTTTCAAGTAAAGAATGCAATGGGTCACCTTTCCTGCATTAAAACAACTCCAATACCAAGTCCTAAAGCATCATATTCAATTTCAAAAGCTTTAGAAAAATCAGGAATAGCAAGCAAAAGGGGCAAAAGTTAATTTCTCTTTAAGCAAACCAAAAGTTCTCTTTTGCTCACTCTCCTACTTAAATCTCACATTTTTCTTCACAAGCTTAGTCAAGGGTGTGGCTATGGTGCTAAAATCCCTTATAAACCACCTATCGAAACTAGCTAATCCATGAAAGCTTCTTACCTCACTCATGGTTTTTGGGGTTGGCCAATCTCTACTGACTTTCACTTTTTTCTCATCCATCTCAATACCATTGCCACTCACCATATAGCCTAAAAAAATAAATTTTCTTTAAGCAAAAAGAATGTTTATCAAAATTGGCATACAATTGTTCCTCTTTCAAACATTGCAACACACATCTCAAATGCTCAACATGTTTATGTTCATTTTTGCTATAGACAAGGATATCAACAAAATATACAAATATAAATTTTCGAATAAAGGCATGTAAAACATGATTCATCAACCTTATAAATGTATTAAGAGCATTTGTCAAGCCAAAAGGCATGACCAACAATTCATAAAAACCATGCTTAGCTTTGAAAGCAGTTTTACATTCATCTCCTAGTCTCATTCTAATATAGTGATAACCATGCTTCAAATCAATTTTAGAAATCACACAAGAGCCATGCAAATCATCTAACATATCATCAAGCCTAGCGATAGGATGTTTATACTTTACAATGATTTTGTTGATTGGTTGACAATCAACACATATCCTCCATGATCCATCCTTCTTAGGCATTAGCAAGACTGGAACCGCTCAAGGACTCATGTTCTCTCTAATGTAACCTTTGGCCATAAGCTCTTTCACTTATCTTTGAATTTCTTTGGCCTCTTTGGGGTTAGTCCTATAAGCTAGCCAATTCAAAATGGAGACTCCAAGAATAAAGTCAATTTGGTGTGTTCAATCCCTCTTGATGGTGGCAAGCCATTGGGCACTTCTTTCGGAAACACCTCTTAATATTCCTACAAAATTGACTCAATGGTTGTAGGTAAAACATTAGTTTCAAGGTTAGCATTTAAAATAGCTCCTTTACATGCAAGGACTAGCTTAGGCTGATTGTAATAAAAAGCTTGCCTAACATCACTAGCCTTGGCAAATACACTCCACTTTCTTTTTTCTTATTTTGAATTTTCCTTCAAATCATCTTTCCCACTCTTACTCATTTTTTCTCCACTTTTGCTCTCTTTTTCTTTACTCATCTTTTGTTTACTTTTCTTTCTTTTTAATTTATCTTCCAATATTTGTTTTGGGATGAGGGGTATAAGAGTAATGGATTTGTTGTCCTTCACAAAGCTATACCGGCTAAGGAAGCTATCATGGATTACATGCCTATCAAATTGCCAAGGTCTTCTAAGCAACAAATAGGCCACTTGCATAGGGACAACATCACATAAAACTACATCTTCATACCGCCCAATAGAGGAGGCCACTAGGACTTGTTTTATCACCTTTATCTCCCTACTTTCATTCAACCATGTAACTTATAAGGTGTGGGATGGTTTAAGGTAGGTAAAGATAATTTTTCCACCATGATTATACTAGCCACATTGGCACAACTCCCCTCATCAACAATTAGGTTGCAAACCATGCCTCTCAAATGGCATCTAGTATGGAAAATATTTTCTCTTTATTCTTCACTTCCTTCTTTAGCTGGGCATTCAAAGCTTTTCTCACTACTAGAGCCTTTCCTTCAACCACAACCTCAACTACTTCATTCTCTCTTTTCCACTTGAATTGGACTTTTCCTCCTTCCTTTTTTGCTTACTAACCAATTAAACCTCCCCATTCCCCTTCATTATCATGACTCTTTTATTGGGGCATTCAAAAGCATAATGGCCATGACCCAAGCATTTAAACCACTTAATGTTTCTTTGCTTTTATGGCACTTCCAACTTACCTTTTGAATCTTCTCCTTTGGTCCCTGAAGAAGTTTTAGCCTTAGGCTTCTTAAAGGATTTAACATCCCTTTGCTCATGTTTCTTATCCCAATTTGACCTCCAAAAGGAGCTAAATTGATGAACAAACTTAAAAGAAGTCCTTCTTTTGAGTTGTCTTTCCACCTTTATAGCCATGTGTACTATATCTTCTAATTCCATATAGTGTTATACCTCTACCACACTAGCAATATCATAGTTTAAACCATGGAGGAATTGAGCCATAGTTGCCTCCTCCTCCACATTTGCCCTTATCATGGTTATCTCCATCTTTTTGTGATACTCTTCAACACTCTTGGATCCTTGGGTGAGCCTTCAAAGTTTTTGGAACAACTTCCAATAGTAGTTTAAGGGACAAATCTTTTCTTCATGATTGTTTTCAATTCATCCCAAGTAGAAATGGATCTTTCACGGTTTCTTTTTCTACTTTAGACAAGTTGACCCCACCAAATAATGGCATAATCTGTGAACTCCACAACTATCAGCTTCACATTCTTCTTTTTGAAGTAATTATGATATTCAAAGATTAATTTAACTTTCTTCTCCCACTCTATATAAGCCTCCAGGTCATTCTTGCCTTGGAATGATGGTATGGTTATTTTAATGTTGTGTAGGCTAGAATCCACCTTTTCCATTCTTTGCCTTTCATTTATCCTTCCCACAAGCTTCTATCTCTTCTCTTCTCACTTCTTTCAGTGTCATAAAATGAAATAGATAGCTCTTCTTCATCTCTTTTATCTCTCTAATCCCCCTCATTACACTTATGTTGATTACTTGGTCTTTTAGTTCTTCTTTCATAAAGATGCTTTCTATTTTTCACATTGGAGATTCTTCCACAAGGCCATCAATTTTCATATTCACCTTCTCAAATTGTTGTTGCATTGCCTTAAGGTGAGCATGGCTTCATTGATTTGGAAGCCACTATCTTCCTCCATTTTAGAGAATAAAATTCTATAAAACAAAGGTTAGACAAAAAAGGGGCCTTACCAAAACACTCATCTCACAAGTGTTTAGGACACTCCACTCATGTTTACACTCATAATTAGGCTTTTTCCCATTATTGAGTTCACAAACACACTTGCCTTTTACCACTCTTATCTTCTCTTTTTAAAGTCCTATAGGAACTAAATAGACAAGATCTTGGAGTTTGCAAAAATGAAGCAACCATTATCCCACAACACTTAAGTAATTCTAAAGTGGCATGGACTAACAAGAACAAGGAGTATGGAGTTAACAAAGTAACATAAAGGACATGGAAAGTTCAACCAACAAAGAAAAACTAGGCAGCAAAACAAAAAATGACTTAGAAAGTGCAAAAAAATAACAAGCAAGCAATTATATTCCAAAATTAGGCTTCTAAGCTAAAATATTGATCATGCATTCCAAACAAACATATTCAAGTTGAATATGATGGAAAAATGACTTAGAAATGAATTCAAATTGTGGATTGAATGAGCTCAAAGTTACAGAATTTTTTTTTTGTTTCTAAATTCAAGACAACACTTGTTTTTTTCCTTTTCTCTTTTCTTTTGCTCCCTTTCTTTTGTTCTTTTCTTTGTTCACTTGCCCTTTTCTCTTTTTCCTTTGTTGTCTCACATTTTCTTTTCTTTTGTTTTTTTTTTCCACTACTATTTCCTTTTCTTTCTTTTATTTTTCCAATCAACTCACTTATTGTTAAAAAATGATTCAACACTTGCAACCACAAATTGAGCAATCAAAATTAATTTACTCAACCACAATTGACCTAAGACAATTTTCCTATGAGTGTACTCAAAAGGAAGATGTTATTGGTGCAAAACATAATCAAAATTCAGCTAGGACAATAGCAAAATTGCAGGGGAAAGATAGAGCAAAAGTTTTGGCCAACTAAAACTTGATGCAATGTTAAGGAAAATGGTACCAAACCACACCAAAATGCAGTGCAATTCAGTCCCACAAGAATGGATAAGCAAGCACAAAGCAAAGATAACTCAAACAAATTGTCAAACACTTGAAGTGCAAGCAATGAAGAAGTAAAAAATTTTGTATAATTTTTAGTAGAATCTTCTCTAAACAACCAAGGAAATGAAATAAAAATGACAAAGAAAAAAAGCAAAAAAATTTGACCCAAACAAACTAAGATCAAACTCTTGGTGTACATAAGTAGAATACAAAAATTCTTTGTAAAATTGTAGCTATAAATTTAGAAAAATTGAAGCAAAATATACAGCAGATTGGCTAACAAATAGGTAGAACTTTTAGCAAGCAAATTGCACACAATTGGACAGCAATTTGCAAGAAAAAGTTACAGTAAAATGAATTGAAAATATAGAGGAAGACAACAAGGAAAATGTGGAAAATGGAAGCATAAATAAGAAGAAAATGAAGAGATATCACCTGAATTGGAAGAGTCGAAGCTCTAATACCAAATTGATGTGATCTCCTTTGGAGATGCCTATAGACCTTTCTCCAACTCAACAAAATTCAATAACCAAATTGAAAAGAAAAAAATGGATATTCATGCCATACTCTATAATAGGTAAAAGGAGAGTAATAAGTGATAAATTTAATGCCACAAAGAGTAAACTCTTTGATAAGTCTCAAGTTCTAACAAAAGCCCTAAGAGAACACTCTTTCAAGAAGAAAAACTTCAATTTCATAAATGTGCAAATATGAATTCCAAGGGAAACAAGCCTTCCGTAATAACTCTTACTTACTCAAAAATTGGCTAGACTAATGTCCCAAACAAACCCACAAAAAATACTAAATAAATAGTCACAAAAACATAAGCCTAAGTTTCTACAAAAGTTCTAAAAACTAAGTCATAAAAAAGGCCATTCAGCCCTCTCAAATGGTGTCAAAATAAGGATAAATGTAGCACATAAAATGATAAAATTCACTCACAAATGTAACCAAAATAATCAGCCATGTTGCTACCATATGGACACTCCAAGTTGCCTACGAGGGTGGCATGGCTTTAATACAAATAAATCTTGAAACTCCAAGGCCTTACTCCTCATGTGTGCTCCAAATGTGTGACATAGACCATGAATAACTTCCCTCATCCTCCTAGCTTTGGCTCTTGTCATAGGTCCTATTGGAAGATGTAAAGCCTCTTGGTGATCTCTAGCTTGATCCCTTACATTTTCATCACATTCCTTGATTGAGCCACTTTTGCACTTTTTAGCCTACCTTGCAATGTACCATTGTTAAACCCTTTGAACCTATTTGACCTTTGTCTTGTTATGTAGCTAATTAGAAAGCCAAGCTTTGAAGGTCTTTACCATTTCCTAACTTTAGGGATTAGTAGAACATTTAATTCATTAGTGGGATAGGTTCTTGAACAAGTGTAGGGGCGTGCTAAATGTATGGTGACGAGGCAATTGTGAGTTTAAAGCCAAGAAAAAGAAAAAGAAGAAAAAAGAGCTCAATGCAAGTCAAGAAAAAGAAAACAAGAAAAAAAAGGAGAAAGCAAAAGAAAGAAAAAAAGGAATTTGAAAAAAAAAAGACAAAGCTCAAAATAAAATAAAGTGAAAGGAAATAAAAGAAAGTGAAAAAAATCTAGAAAAGGAAAGAGAAAAAGAGAAGTAATAAATGTGAAATTTTATGATGTAGATTATGGTTATAAATTGCTTCTTTGCTTATTTAGATTTATACCACAATGCTCTATTAGTCTCTTTGTTTTTGCATTTCCATTCCCATGCCATTTCTTTCCTTCCCTTTTCCATTGGCCACATTACAACCTTTGTGAAGTCCTTTTGATTTGTGCTAGGCATGATTTGAGTAGTGGAGATTTGATGATAAGCAAGCTTATGGTAGTGCATTTTCATGGAATGAAATTGAATGAAACACTTTCATATTTTAAACGCAAAGAGAGTTACATGGAAAGCTTACCTTGTTAGGTCTACCAAAGAATAAGCTTCATGAGATGCTATGTCCCTTGAAATTTTGGTTGTTTCCTTGCTTTTGCTTTTGCCTTCTCATCATTATAGAAAAATATTGGAGTTTGAGTCTTTGTTTTGAATCTAGTGTAGTTTTGTTTTAGGGTCTTGCTCGAGGATGTACAAGAGCTAAGTGTGGGAGAATTTGATGAACAAAATTTATACATAATTTATATCCCTCTATACTTGATCTTTTGTTATGTTTATGTGCTTAATTGGACACTTGGGATAGGTTTTGTCGTTTGCTGAGTATTTTTTTTTGCTTAATTCACTTTATTTGGTAAATTTATAGTATTTCAAGATTTTAGGCATATCTAGAGTTTTGGATCTCAATTTTGGGTGACTCTTGTGTCTTTTGAAAGCGAAGAGGATCATGAGAGCCTAAAGCCCAATTTAGACATTTTAGAGGTCAAATAGAGCCTGGAAGCTAGATCAGAGTATAGTGTTGTGATCCAAAGGCTAACCCAATATTTTGATCATAAGTGGAACTCTAAAAGTTATTTCAGAGCAAACTTAAGCCCATTGGCCAACTAAGACCCAATTCTACATCTTTTATGAAGAATTTGAGAGCAAACTACATCATTTTGACTTAAGTAAGTGGTTGTGAAAAATCATCAAATTTGTTATAGGTTGGACAACTTTAAAAGTCTATCTTGGTGTTTAGCCCATAACTTGAGCTAGAGACCAAATTTTAATACAATGTCAAGGCTAGGGGGATGCTAAGTCATAAATCTACATTTCATCTACAAATCATCATGTCCAAAAAGGCCCTCTTCCACCCCAACATCATAGCCTAGCTTAGAGGCAGTGCATTAAACTTATAAATAGCTAATTGAGCCTTTAGTGTAGATCTTTTACATCACTTTTGTATTGTCTTTGAATTTTTTAGGAGAGGAGACTTGCTAGGGCAATACTGCAATTGTGTAATTAGGCTTATTCTTTCCCTTTTTCTTTGTATTTTATTTTACTCTTGATGTGTAGCTAAATTCTACTTCAATCGTATGATTATGAGACTTATTTTGATTATTTAATTATTTTTAATTTAGTTTTTTTATTCTTGTTATTACTACCTATAATTGCTATGAGTGGTTGATTAAAATGGCCAATTGATCAATTATTCATAGTGGTTTTATGCTAGCTGAATTTCCATAGACAAATCCAATTGTTTATGGTTATTTGGCTATAAAGTGGCAATAGGATGTTGATGAGCTATTGGGGTAGTTCAATATTCCTAAGGAATTAAGGGTAGTTAATGAAGTTGCTGTTGGGGTAATTCAATTAACTAGACTTGGTGATTTCAGTGCTTAATGCTATTGATAAGTTAGGTGAAGTGTTAGGTTTCACTTGACATAATAATAAATGTCAATTGAGTGTTAGGCTTGGTTCATTATCTTAGAGTGAAATTAACAAAGTTTAATTAAGTGATAGGTTTAAATAATACCTTGGCCAAGTGGTCAAGTTAGGAATAAAATAAGAGTGCCAAGGGTCCATCATTGAATTGGCAGCAAAAGTCCCTTGGGTTGAGTGTTTCTCCATTAAATTTTCCTTTAATTTTGATTCTAATTTTCATGCATTTAAAGTGTTTATTTTAAATTCTCATTGGTAATTAGATATTTTACCACTTATCTATTGGCTGAGAATACATTAAAGATATTCATCAATCTCTATGGACATAACCTGATTCACCCTAGCTGCTAGCTTTAAAGTTCAACACTATTTTTATCAGTTTCGATAACTACCATTCACAAAAAGTAATGGTCCTTGGAGACACTTTAATGATCCTCCAAAATAAGTCTTAAGACCCACTCTTGCCCTAATCCCCCTTAACACAACCAATATGCATTTGAGTTTCTAACATAGCTATTAATATGTCCATTTCTCTAAATGGAGTAAAATGTCCCAGGGTCAATTGCTACATAAGAGAATCATGTGGCACATAATTAAGAATATTTATTAGTACTTAACACTTATAATTAATTAAGCAACAAACAATTGCAAATTACTAAGAATTTTCTTAGTAATTATCTAGCTTTTTATGGTTCTATATTTACCTTTTATGTTAACCCTAGCTTTCCTCCACAATTCATGTGATATGGAAATTACTTGTGAATCAAACTTATTAAAAGCTTATTGTTTTGCAAGCTTTTCCTTCACCAAAGCTTGCTCAAACTTTACATATCCATCATGAGACAACCTATATTTATATTTGTTTTTTGCTTATCTCTCCCTATTGGCTACACTCCTACCCTGTTGACAAAAAGATAGTTAATAAGATGCTCAAGTTACTCATAATATATAGTTAAAAAAATATAAGATAAAATGGCCAAATTTACCTAAAAAGCCTTGGATTGGTGCTGCTTCACAAAATCATCCTACACTTGCTGATTGAGGAAGTTATATTTCTTAAAGGAATTTTTATCACCCATCCTCTTGATGGTGATGCGATCCCTTGTTAACTAATTTTTGAAGTCCTTCCACCAATCATCAGTAAGCCTTAACACTTCTTTTTTTCTTCTCCACATTAATATTAAAGTGGTCTACAAGACAACATATATAGATTTTACTTATATACAATTACTTCAAGAAGATAATTATACATATTTTAAACAAAAAATAGAGATAAGTAATATATACCAAGACATCCTACCATTGCATAATATTGATTGGCACCGTCTTGCATGCCAACACTTCAATATAACTCTTATATTTTGATGATCTATCTCTAATTGCCTAACCTTTAGCATTAACTAGATAATATATGCCAAGAAACAAAATCAAAAACTAAACACTAATTGAAATCATTTTTGATAAACAAATTAAGAAAAAAAAAGAGAAAAAAGGTTAAACCCTAAAATATAAACCACTAGCAAAGTACAAAGCCAAAAAAGTATAGAAAAACATCGATATAACTTCACAAGAGAGAAACGAATACAATGTAAGAATGAAATTTCCAATCTCAATCAAAGATGGACTTGAAATGCAATGATCAAAGATAGCAAAGACAACAAAGAAAAATACAAAAAGGTTTTGAAATTGATTTTTTAAGTGTTTCAGATAGGGGGAAACAAATGAGAGAAATGCAAAGAACTAGCATGTTCGTAAAGAAGGCTAAACTTTAGATATTGGTTGTTGATAAAAAAATTGACATCTATTCTCATGCATCTAGATCAGTTTTTATAATAAACCAATGAATACAATTAATACATATTTTATATTCCATCCATGCTTATTTTTTTGTCATGTTTATGTGCTAAATTGGATACTTGTGATTGGTTTTATGGTTTGGTTAGTTTTTTTAGCTTAATTAGATTAATTTGGTAATTTCGTACTATTTCAAATTTTTCAGGTGTATCTGGAGTTTTGGACTTCCATTTATGTAGTTCTTATGTCTTTTTGAAAACTAAGAAGATGCTCTACAAATTTCATACAGAGTCCAAAATCCAATTTAACCATTTGAAAGGTCAAATTAAGCCCAAAAGTTGAAACAAACTGCTAACCTTCTGACCCATAATCAGTTTTGGTATTTTGATCATTATTGGAGCTCCAAACCACAGTTTGGTGTAAATTGAAGCCCATTGGATAGCAAAGATCTACCCGACAGCTTTCATGCAGGGTTTGAAGTGAAACTTTACTATTTTAATCAATTTTCAAGGTTATGGATCCAAATGACAAATTTTGTTATGAGTTGGACTACTTTACAAGACTATTTCAATTTTTAGCTTGCAAGTTGAGTTAGAGATCACATTTTTAAGCAAGGTCAAGACCATTGTATTGCTAAGAGATGGATCTACAATTCCTATAAAGAGACCTGTGTCCAATTATGCCTCCTTCTACCCTTAATTAGTAGCCTAAGTAGAGAAAGTGCAGCCAATTCATATAAAAGCTTAACTGAGACCTAATTATTTTATTCTTTACATTCTTTTAAGTTTCTAAAATTTTGTAAGAAGTAAAAGCACTCCTAAGGCAAGAGCATCAGACCCTTTAAGCTCTTCTTTTTTATTATATTTTTATGTTTATTTATGTTATAATGTATAACTAAATTTCTTATTCAAACCAAGGGAAATTTTGTTTCAATTCTCATATTGCTTATGAGACTTGTTTCTATTGTTCATTTATTCCTAATTTGATTTCTTTGTTTCTCTATTTTAATGCAATTAATTGCTTTGAATCATTAATTAATTGGGGCTCCTTAATTAATGGTTCATTGGAATTAATTGCTAGCTAAACTTTCATAATCAATGTTGTTTATAGCTATTTGGCTTGAGTTGTACTAAGGTTTTTTATTGTGCATTGGTATGGGTCAATTATCCTAGCGAAATAGGGGGTGATTAATGGATTTACTATTGGGGTGAGTTTGTTAATTAGCCTAAATATTTTTTTAATCTTAATGGTATTGTTGAATTAGTTAAGATGTTGAACTTTGAAGGGTTAATTGGATATTGGGTTCAATCAACCAAATTAGAGGAAAATTAGCAAGAATTGATTAGGTGTTAGACCTGAATAGATTTTTGGCTAAGTAATCTAAGATAGAATGAAACCATCATATCAACGATCAGTCACTGAATTGAATGCAAAAGTCCCTTGGATTTAAGCTTTTCTCATTAGATTTCCCCTTTTATCTTTGATTTTCTTGCTTATGTTATTGCAATTTATTTAATTTCTAGTTTTAAATAGTTAATCATCCAACCCCCTATCTTTGTTAGTTAATATATTGAATTAATGTCCACCATCTATGGTTTGACCTAGTCTCACCCTTGATATAAGCTAAGGTAATCTAGTATATTATCTTTATCAGTCTCAACAGCCATCTAATTTTAGTGCCATTACTAGGGATTGGCCAGATTAATTCTTGTGTTTTTATAGTTTAGTATTTATGATATTATTATTAGGATTGAGCTTTAAATTCAATTTATTTTCTTATGCTTTCACCTCCTTTGTGTATAGTTTTCTTAGTTTTCAAATGTTTTGGAGAGAGGCAGACAACAAAATTTTTTGTAGAATCTAGAGCTCAGATTTGGTACGCTGCTAGTTTTTGGCCTTCTGATTAGAATCATCCTTTACCCTAAACTCCAACTATTTTCAAAAAATTCCATCATTTAATAGGCTTTTTTTCAACTTTTTAGAAATTTTTCTACATTATTTTGTTGATTTTGTCATTTTAGTTCTGTTGATTTTTGTTTTCCTAATATGTTTTTTAGTGTATGGCTCAATCCTTTCATTATTCTAAGCTAATAGATGATCTAAAAATTGAAAAAACCTTGCATAGCTAGAATTAGTATAGATGTTGAGCTACTTTATGGTTATTTATCTTCTTATACTAGTTTAGAGAATATGGCATTGAACTAGAAAAGCTTGAAGGAGTTAGCTACTCTAGTCTTGAACTAACAACCATTGTGTATCAACTATCCTAAAAATAATGTAGACTTTGAGTTAAAGTCTAGCCTGATACATTTATTGCCTACCTTTCATGGCCTAACCAGAGAAAATCCTCATAAACACCTTAAGGAGTTCCATGTTGTCTGCTCCACCAGTAGGCCCTAGGGAATTTTAGAGGAGAAGATCAAATTGACAGCCTTTCCTTTCTCATTAGCAGATTCAGCTAAGGGCTAGCTATACTACCTTCCTTTTAGCTCCATCAACACATGTTGATGGTGGATTTGGGTTCTGCCAAATCCCAGTCAACTAGTGTTGCTCTTTTGGACTCAAACTGCACTCTGGTTATGCAAATATTAGAACAATGCAGAAAATAAAGAAAGGAGAGGAAGTGCAATAAGACACAGGAAGATTTTTAACGTGGTCTAGCTAAAATCAGGCAGCACCGGTCCTTACGCCTATTGTAGCTTCGTATTTCTTTGGAATATTTAGTAGAGTTACAACAGGGTGTTTCAGCCTCAAATGTCTTACAGAGAGCTCCTTCTTCTTATTTATAGAGGGGAGGAGGTTACAAGTGTAATTACATAATTTGTATTTCTATTACATCAAAATAAATGTACAAGACAAGCCTAGACTATAGCAAAATGGCTTCTACAGGCTATCGGCTAACTTTTAAAGATTACTTTTTGCAAGTAGGCCCTACATGATGCTTCTTGCAAACTAGTCCCACAAGTCAAGTCTAAGAGGGCCCTTGTTTCAGTTTTTCCCTTAATGAATCCCTAGCTGGGCGAGGAGGTCATATCCATGAGCAGGGACTCAGTCTAGGTCAATACTAGCCTTCGATCATTGAGGACGAACTTTGTGAGCTCACCTTTAGTAATGCAAGTTTGCATATAACGAGTTGTTGGCTGTACGAGTCAGACCTTTTCTCTTAACAATCTAGGACTTCAGCCTTGCTTCGTGCTCAGCAAGTTGGCAATCCAGCGAGCTTGGCTCTTTCTTCTCTTGAACTTGTCTACTACCAGGCCTTTGCCAGCCCATTTTACAGAACTGAAAATCACCCATAAAAATACATAGCATGAAATGACCTGAGTTTTCATGGAAAGATATTTCCTTGTCTCAAGAGCTGTCAACATAAGAAAAAAAATTTATTGCACTAGATAGTTTAGTGGGAAACCTTATGGGAATAGTGGGAAAAAGGTTATGTGCTAGCTTTTCATACCACTAGATCAATGATCAAGACCTTATGGGAATACTAGGAAAAAATGTTATTTTGCCAAGTTTACAAAATCAGTGAATCTTTAAGTTACATTATTTTTGTACAATTCATGTTGATATTTAAATTTTCTTGAATTCATTCCTGTTGATTATTTTGTTGAATTTGACAAGTAATTTGATAGATATTTAATGAAGATCCAGTATATAGGGTTTTTTATTGGCTTCCACCTATCATGGAGTCAATCATAATAAACTAAAGTGAAAAATTATTTTATATATTGAGGAAATATTCTAATTATATATGTGCATGTGATTTGTGAATTATATAAATAATGTACATGCCATATCAATATGACATTATTGGATATAATTATGAGATTTTTAAAATAAGAAAAATAAAATAAAATAAAAAACCTCTCAAAATAATTTGATAACCCCTTCCATGGAATGCAGCCCTATTTTGTGTGAGACAAATTTTTGAACCCAATTTATATTTTTTAGGATTGAGTGATATGTCTAATTGCGGATCATATTATGATTAGCTTTTCAATTGTCTAAAAAAATCCAAGTAGTAGAATTTTAAATGGGTCATTTTAAAAAATTATGTTCCATATTTTTTAGAAAATGATAGAGACTCAATTATAGTTATGTCCTTATAATTGTAGTAAAATAATAAAGTGTGATTGTCCCATGTGCTTCTACTGTTAATGACATAATTGCGTATGTAAGTATCATATATATTTATGCTTATATATAATTTGTTTATACTTAAGTTGTTTTGGAGTAAGAGTCACTACAAGAAAATCGACTTTTAGTGACGCCAAAAGTCGTCACTAAAACCTTTAGTGACGACTTAAGTTACTTTCAGTGATGACTAAATATCATCGCATATGTGTCGTGGCTAAAGGTCTATTATGACGACTTTCAAAAGTTGTCACTAAAGGTCAGACTTTTAGTAACGGCAAAAAGTTGCCACTGAACAAACCTTTAGTGATGACAAAAAGTCGTCACTAAAGGTTTAGTCGTCACTGAAGGTCACCTTTTATGATGACTTTTTGTCGTCACTAAAGACTGCCTTTAGTGATGACAAAAAGTCATCACTAAAGGTACGAAGTGGTTTTCTGTGATGACTTTTGTCATCATTGAAGCTCGAAGGTGACTTTCTGTGATGACTTTTGTCGTCACTGAAGGTTCGATTTTTTTAAAAAAAAATAGAAATGATAACTTGATTTTAATACCTAATGTAATTATAAAATCATACCATATATGTTACATATTGATAAATATATAATTAATTTGAATATTTCCATTAACATTATATAAAAATAAAAGAAATCATACACATTACAATTCA
>JANHAO010011340.1:0-17051 GCA_026873985.1 Saraca asoca | reverse complement strand
TAAGTTCACAAATTTACAATACTAAAAGCTATAAATGTAAAACAAAATTGAACTAAAAACTAAAAGGAAAGGAGAAAAACAAATAGACAAACTAAATATTGCAAAAGTAAACATGGGTCACCTCCCAAGAAGCATTCATTTTAAGTCATGAGCTCGACTCCTTTGATACTTTTATTTAGTTGAAGAGAGCTCAGAGAGAGTGTAAGTGGCTCTCTCTTTAGTTGATTCTCTTACCAAGTAATGCTTATCATGCCAGTTCTTCATTCATTTCTTGTACAACTTCAGGTTGGGGGAAAGAGGTTTTAGTTCTGCCTTTGGAATTTTATCTTCCTCCATAGTGGTGTTCTTTGAATTTGTTTTCAATTTTTCAGTTCTTGCTTTTGTAAGAGAGATAGACTTCTTATCAAGCAGCTTAGAACATATTGTAGCTTCAATATTCTTATCACAGATAGAAGAGCTTTTCACATGACAAATCTCAAGTGGATCAATAGAATTATGCTTCTTAATAT
The DNA here is from genome assembly GCA_026873985.1 of Saraca asoca. Taxonomy (NCBI): domain Eukaryota; kingdom Viridiplantae; phylum Streptophyta; class Magnoliopsida; order Fabales; family Fabaceae; genus Saraca; species Saraca asoca. Next base: position 16,542 of record JANHAO010011340.1, on the reverse strand, counting down.
CTCCTCTCTTAGTTTACTCAATTGTATCTATTTTGTAGCAAGATTCCTCAACATAAGGGCATTATATAGTAAAAGTCTGATTAAATTCAATCTTCTCATCACCTACATTCAGGGAAAACTTTCCATTCTTTACATCTATAATGACACCAGCAGTGGAAAGAAAAGGCCTTCCAAGAATGATGGGGATATGAGCATCCTCTTCCATCTTTAAAATAACAAAGTCAATAGGGATAAAGAATTTATCGACTTTTAGAGGCACATCCTCTAAGATACTAACCAGATGTTTGACAGAACGGTCTGCCAATTGTAAGGAGAGAGTGGTTAGCTTTAAGTCTCCCATCTGGAGCTTCTTGTACATAGAAATAGGCATAAGGCTCACGCTTGCTCCTAGATCACAGAGGGCACGGTCAATATACATAGCACCAATGGAGCAAGGAATAGAAAAGCTACCAGGATCCTTGAGTTTAAGAGGTGATTTATTCTAGATGATTGTGCTACACTCTTAAATTAAAGAGACTGTTACATGCTCTTCAAGTTTCCTCTTATTAGATAAAATCTCTCTTAAGAACTTAGCATAAGAAGGCATTTATGAAATAGCTTCCAAGAAAGGAATATTAATCTGCACTTTCTTGAGTATTTCCCAGAACTTCCCATACTAGTTCTCTAGTTTTGCTTTGGCTAATCTTTGAGGGAAGGGGATTGTTGGCTTATATGGCTCAGGAGGTATATACTTAGGTTTATCATCTTTTTTATCCTCCTTTTCTTCCTCTTTTCTGGCTTCAACTTCCTTGGGCTTCTCAACTTTTACTCTTACTTCCTCATCACTTAATTTAGGCCCTTCTAATTGTTTTCCACTTCTCAAAATCACAGCATTGCATTGGTCCCTAGCTAGGATTCTCTAGTCGACCTGGAAGTTTTCCTAGACTTTGGGTTAAAGAACTGGCTTGTGGGCAATCTGAGTTTCCAGCATCTTGTTATGTGTAGCTAGTGAGTCAACCTTAGAAGCTAACTCTTTAATAGCCTCATTCATGGTTTGGTTTTAAATCTTGAATTCTTCATTCTATTTGGTTTGGGCCATTATGAAGTTCTCCATCATTATCTCCAGGTTAGATTTTGGTGGAAGTGGAGAATTAGAAGGTCTTTGGGGTTGAAAGCCAGGAGGTTGCCTAAAATTATTTTCAGGAGCAGGATTTGGATTCTGACAGTAGGAGATGTTGGGATGATTCCTCCAGCCTAGGTTGTATATATTGAAAAAGGAGTTTTTTGGCTGGGCAAAGTTGTTAACTATATTCACTTGCTCACTACCTTGAAAAGAAGGATTCCTCAATTGGTATTCAGTAGCAATGTGGCCAATGCATCCACAAATTTCACATGAAACTCCTGAAGAGCCTACTATATTCACACTTAGCTTATCTAACTTCTGGAAGAGAGCATCTACGTTGGAGGATAAGTGATCAATCGCATCAATCTCATATTTCCCCAGTGGTTTTCTTTGATAAAGCTCGAATCACCTAACCATGAGTAGTGATTTTATGCCATGTCCTCTATAAGAGTGTATGCTTTTTCTACAGTTTTGTTAATGCTCCTCCTGCAGCGGCATCTACTAATATGCGAGTGTTGTATGTGAGTCCATTGTAGAAAGTATAAACTATCAGCCACTTTTTTAATCCATGGTGGGGACATAACCTGAAGAGTTCCTTAAAACACTCCTAAGTTTCATATAACAATTCTCCATCCCATTGAGCAAAGGTTGTAATTTGATTATGGAGTTGAGCTATCTTGCTTGGGGGAAAATATGTAGCCAAGAAGGCTTGTGATAACTGCTGCTATCTTGTAATCAATCCAGCTGGCAAAGAGTGTAACCATGCTCTAGCCTTATCCCTTAGAGAGAAAGGACACAACCTCAACCTAATGGCATATAGAGAAACTCCATTCATCTTCAAAGTGTCACAGTATTCCAGGAAGACCGATAGATGTAGATTTGGGTCTTCGATGAGAGATCCTCCAAATTGATTCTACTGCACCATCTGCAGATGTGCAAGCTTTAATTCAAAGTTATTGGCCTCTACAGCTGGTCTAACAATGATTGGATATATGCCATAAGTGTCTGGTGTAGTAAAGTCTTTCAATGAACAGTTGTTTTGTTGCTCCATGGCTAGAGGTATTAATTGATCTTGTTTCTTTTATGTCCTCCTTCTTTGAAGTGTCCTTTCAATCTCTGAATCAAATTGAACAAGATTTTTAGGAGCTCCTCGCATAAAAGGAAACACCTATGCAAATCGAAACAAGGAGTAAAAGTAGCAAGAGAAAAGATTAGAAATAAAAAGAAAAGAAAAGATTTTGATCAATTTTATTGCAAAACAAACTCATATTGACGTAGAAAAGATCCCCGGCAACGGTGCCAAAAATTGATGTGTTGTTTTCCATAAATGCATGATGTAGTTGTAGTAAGTTCCGGTGAAAACGGGTTGAATCCCATAGGGATCTTATTATCAATTACTAGAGTCTGTAATGTAAGTTGACTAAATCAAATAAGAATATCAAAAGTAATAATGAGATTTAATGAAATAGCAGCAAGTAAATAATAAGCAAAGTGCAATTCTAAAAGCCTAGGATTAAGATTTCACCTCACTTATGATCTTTAACAGTTAATTGAAATATTTCCTATTATGATGACTTGAATAATTAAGGATGGTTTAGCCTAAATTAATTACTAGCCTCTTTCAAGGTCTAATAATAGTACATAAATCAACACAATTGCCTACTTTTGTGGTTTAAATTAATTTAAACCCTTTAAGATCTATGCAAACTAATTCAAATCCTAAATAAACTTAATCTACTTTCATGATTAAAATCTCTTTATTCAACTATTAGTTTCCCGGTGATAATCTTCTCCCTTCGGTACTTCAACTATCTACCTAAGACAAGATAAAACATTAGCCAAATACTTTATCAAGAACATAGTAGGCATAATAGTTGAAGCAAATTGTATTAGGTAATCACAATAGAAAATCAATCAATAACATCAAATAATCATAATTGGGTTTTTTGCAATCCTAGAATAGATATCTACTCAGACATGATAGAAATAAAAATCAAATTCATAAATGAAAGAAACTACAAAATGTTTAGAACAAAGAAAGAAGAGATGAAGTTGAAAGAAGAAAACTCAGATGAAAATAAACTAGGATTCTTGTAAGAACTTTAAACAAAGAGGAAATCTTAAATTCAACTTAGAAAACTCCTAAGAAAATAAAGAAACTCATAATCTAGCTTAATCCTAATTGATGAATAACTAATCAATACACCAGGCTGCATGAGATCAACTTATATAGCAGTTTATAGGCTTGGAACACGGTTGTGCTTTAAGACATGGGCTGACCATGTTTCAGGCTGGATGTTACATCAAGCATGGTCATATCCCAGGACATAGCCAAGCCGTGTTCGATCCTGGCTTCTTCAATTTCTTCAGCTTCAATCATGGTTAACTTGGGTTCTTCACATGGCTTCTTTCCTAGCTTCTCCTTAATTCAAGTGTGCTCCAAACCTTTGCTTTTATCCTCCTTTTAAAGCCTCTTTGCTAGCTTGAAAAGACAAATATAAACTACAGCAGTACCAACGAATAAATAGACTAAACTAAAATAAAAAGTATAGGAAAATCATAAATTAATAACAAATCAAGAGGTAATAATCATCATAATAATAGGTATTTTACTCGTTTATCAGGACGTTAGACAAAGACAAAGTTGTAATTCAAGAAGATAATAAAGGTCATCCTATACAAGAAGGAGGATGACTTTTTTTTAACAGCAATGGATGATTTGGCTAGGGCCAAATTCCCTATAGATTACGAGAACTGGTTGGCCATGCCAAACTCAATGAAAAATGATGTGGTGGCTAGAATTGTGATGATATGTAAAGTACTATTCAAATATTTACAATTTATGTTTCATTCTATTATTAATGTTCTTGTTTTTTTCATACCCATACTTTCACTTTTCAAATGATGAAATGGGCATTTGGTTTGGAACATAGTGGAGAAATTGTAGATTGGCCTTGTACAACAAGCATTATGACCCTAACTTGACAATGGAGTAAAATGTTAATCAAAAATTGCCCAAATGGTATTACTAGAGTGCAATGGAAAGGCTATATCATTATCCATGAAAAGCAAAAACACAATATAATTAATCAATTTTTAATATTATATGAATGACAATATGAATGCTTGATTTTATTTATATAAGAAATGTGCAAGTAGAATCCACTAACTAGAAGTAAGCAGACCATTCCACATACTGTGGGGTCTAAGACATTTGCTTGCATAAGGGATGAGATGGTAAAATAACATGCATCTTTTAAGCAAATTAAAGTTTGCTCATCTATATACATTTAAATTATACACTAGTTAAAATAACAAGAAAAAAGATAGTGGGCATCTAGTTGATCAAGTAGAGTTGTGGGATATCGTACACTAGAAGAGTGAAGGGTTATATGTAAATAATAAAGCAAGAATGATATGATTCAATTAAAAATTTTATTACCTTTGTAGTGTTAATTATTTCACATCTTAATACCTTCTGAATTTATATAAGAGAAATTGAATGTGGCTTTGAGCCAAGAGGACTATTCGTAGCATTCAGTGCTATCTCTGAAAGATTCTTTTGGAAAAGTGTTTGGGAAAGAGCATCCAGACCATATGCATAGGCTAGTGTCACAAGTTGACCTTGTATAACAATTCAGCTAGCAAATGTACTCTATTTGACACAAAACTTGGTGGATAAATCAAGCATAGTATGAACGTCTTCTAGTGCAAATTTGGAGGCAATCTGACTTGCATGCTACTTTTCCAATTTTCCCTGTTTTGCGGTTATTTATATAATTTTAACTAAGGTAACTTGCCCAATGTGAGTACATAAGCACATGGCTATGATATTTGGAATTTTAGCTTTCCGTCAATGAAAAATAATGTACAAAACCCTTCCCAAGTTAAAAGAAAATGCCTTATATTAACTCACAAAAATGTATATCTAGTCTTGCTATTAGGCATTTGTCTCAAAATGCTCTTTAGGGGGAATGCCGGCAACCTTTGGTAAGGAATTATGGCACTTGTCTAGGGGTTGGAGTGTGTAGCTTGGTGCCTCTCCTACACATTCCAAACTATGTAATGAGGCTTAATATGAATTAAAGTAGGCCTTTTTCAATAACGTTGTCCCGTATTTTATCTAGTTTTCCCACATTGCATGTGTTGCATTCTAAGATGCCTTGTTGTGCTTGTTTTTGGCTTGCTTTGTGCTATGCGATGTGTTATCTTTGTCTTTATGTGTGAATGGATTGTTTTCCTTGATTGCTTATTTTCCACTATGCTTTTTAATGCTTTGTGTCCCAATATTTTCGTCACTTGGTGTCATAGGACTAACTATTAGCTAACTTGCTTTCTGGTGGTAGATAGCAAGTGCTACACTATCTAGCTCATGACCTTGCCAGCCAGTGACAACTGATATCAGAGTGTCATTTCTACCTACTTTGGTTTTGGTTTGATTTTCTACTAAGATTAAAGGCACTACAATTATATCAAATGCCACGCATATTATCGAGCTCAAGAGCAGGTTGGGGCAAATAAAAGAGTTGTACAAACTTGTCGATGACATGCAATTAAATGATATCCCTAAGCTTGTCGATAGGGCTCGAGAGTGGGAATTGATTATTAGTCAAGAAACCACAATAGAATCTTATCTAAGACTAGATAGAGAAACCTTGAGTGCTAACACTAAGGGAAACTTGGGGGATACTATTCACTACCTAAAGGCTGAGCTAGTAGATGTAAAAGCCTAGTTAAGAATTCCCACACGAGCTATTAGGGACCAAGCCCCAACCATGGAGAGCCAAAATATGGGTGTATGAGAGTGTTCGAGCCTTGCTCCAATAGTGGTGCATGAGACACTAAGGAGTTAGAGAATTTTCTTTTTGAAATAGAACAACATGTACCTTATTGGTGATGCTAAGCTTTGGTAGAGAACAAAGTATGGAGATATCTTGATGGGTTAGTGCACCATAAACTCTTAGGAGGATTTGAAAAAAGAGTTGAAGGCATAATTTTTCCCAGAGAATGTGAAATATATGGCTAGACACCATCTTTTGGATTTGAAATAGACTAGTTTATTTGAGAATATGTGAAGAAGTTTTCAACATTGATATTGGACATTTGCAACATGTTTGAGAAAGATAAAATATTAACTAAGGCAAGGATTAAACTCTAGGGACAATGCTATAGAGTGCTTGACTGATTACCACGCCAATAACCCTAGTAAGAAGCCCTAGGGAAATAGTGAGTCTTCTTTTAGTGTAAGCAAGGGACAGTCAAACAAGCATGGCAAGGGCAAAAAGAGGGGAAGGATAATAAAAAAAGAGGTTCCAATAGCATGAGCTCAACATTGTAATGTCGTTAACACTAAAGGAAAAAGACTTTTGGCATGCTTCTCATGCAATGGCCCACACAAAGTGGTAGAATGGCCCCAAAAAGTAGCCTTCAATGCTATGCAAGTCACCAAGAATAGTCACGAGGAGGATAGTGAAGATAGTGATAGTGAAGAGCAAGCCCCTCCAAGAATAGGAGCACTACAGTTCCTCGGTGTACTTAAGAAGCAAGCTAAAAGTGCAAGAAGACACCAAATAAGAGACTTATGTATGTGAAAGGACAAATAGCTTGAAAGGCCGCATCGATTATAATGGTGGACACTAGTGCCACTCACAATTTCATCTTAGAGGTGAAGCCCAATGGCTAGGCTTGAAGTTGGAGAAGGACTCAAGCCATATGAAAGCTATGAATTCTAAGGCCTTCACCACTGCGGGAATTGAGAAACAAGTGTTACTGAAGTTTGGATCATGGCAAGGAAGAGCAGACTTCATGATTGTCTGAATGGATGACTTTGATGTGGTGTTGAGGATAGAATTCCTCTTGGCACATTAGGCCATGCCTATTCTAGTAGCTAACTATCTCCTGATCATGGCTAAGAACTCTATGACTATGTTGGTTCAAGTTAAGTAACCCGAAGAAACTAGGCTCTTGTCAGTTTCACAATTCAAGAGGGGCATAAAGAGGTAAGAACCTTCATCCATAGAAGTCCTAGTAAGTAAAGAGAGTGGAGGAGAGGAAGTTGTGCCTTGAGAATTCCAAAATGTGTTGAAGACATTTGACAATGTGATGCTAAGCTAACTACCTCTGAGACTCCCACCATGAAATGCTATTGATCACCAAATTGAATTGCTACCTAGCGTAAATCCCCCTATGAAAAGACCTTATCATATGGCACCACTAAAATTGGCAAAGCTTTAAAAGTAGTTAAATGAGCTCTTGGATACAGGGTTTATTTGACCAATAAAAGCACCATTCGGGGCTCTAGTGTTATTCCAAAAAAAACATGACAGTAGTCTTTGACTGTGTGTGGACTATCAGGCCTTAAAAAAGGTTACAATGCAGAACAAGTACCCTAATCCTCTTGTTCAAGACCTTTTTGATCATTTGAGCACTGCCTGCTACTTTATAAAGTTGGATTTAAGGTTAGAGTACTATCAAGTTGGGGTGGTAGACATGGTGAAGATAGCATGTGTCACTCGTTATGGCACTTTTGAGTTTCTGATTATGTCATTCGGGTTAACAAATGCTCCTACTATATTTTGCACCCTTATGAACTAGATTTTTGACAATTATCAAGATAAATTTGTTATTATTTACCTAGATGACATTGTTGTTTCTAGTTCTATGTTGGAGGACCACCTAGCACACTTAAAATTGGTGTCCGAGAGAATAAGGTAACATTAATTATATGTGAAGTGGGAGAACTGCTCATTCACTCAGGAGCCCATCAATTTCCTTGAGCACATTATTGAACATGGTGGCATCCATATGGACTTGCAGAAAGTGAGGGCCATTCAAGAGTGGGAAGCTCTAACAAGGGTGACTAAGTTAAGATCCTTATTAGAGCTTGCCAACTACTATCATAGATTTGTGGAAGGTTATTCTAGGAGGACAACCCTACTAATAGATCTTTTAAAGAAAGGGGTGGTTTGGTAGTGGACTAAGATATGCCAAATTGCATTTGAGGATTTAAAATAGGGTATGACTAGAGACGTTGTGCTCACCTTACTAGATATTACTAAGCCTTTTGAAGTTTAGATTGATGCTTTTAATTTTGCGTTGGGTAGAGTCTTGCTTTGAGAGGGATATCCTATTACCTATGAAAGCCATAATTTGTTAGAAGTTAAGCAAAGATATATAGCACAAGAGAAGGAAATGCTTGTGATAGTTCATTGCCTATGGGTGTGGATTATTACTTGCTTCAGTTGAAGTTTAGGGTTAAGATAGATAACATTACATTTAGTCATTTATTTACCCAAAGCAAGTTATTGGCAAGAATTTTTGGCAAAATTTAACTTCAAGTTCCAGTGCAAGGCAGGACGAACCAACCAGGTTCTAGATGCCCTTAGTTGCAAGGTTGAGCTTGTAGTAATGACTTTGATGGTATGCACAGTTCATAGTCATGTCATCACAATGATACGATAAAGCATCTAGGAGAATCTCGCCAAAGATCTAGTGGCTCAAACTGCCATGAATCTCGCCCAAGAGGGTAAAACTCATCAGTTTTGGGTGGAGGATGATTTGTTATGGATGAAAAGGAGAATATTCTTTGTCCCCAAATCTGGCAACTTAAAGAAGGTGCTCCTAAAAAAGTGTCAGGATACATTATGGGCAACTATCCAGATGGTAAAAAACTTATGCCTTGTTAAAGCAAGGTTACTATTGACTACAGATGCATGATGATGCAGTTGATTACACTAAAACCTATCTCATCTGCCAACATGATAAGGCCATGAGAGATAAGGCTACAGGACTTTTAAAGCCATTGCAAGTACCTAGTAGACCATGGGAGAGTGTCTTATTTGACTTTATTTCTAGCCTTCCTACAGTGTGGGATTTGTCCACCATTTTGGTGGTGGTAGATCACTTTTTGAAGTATACAACTTTCATCTTAGCTTCCAAGTATTACACAGTGGACGAGATAGCTCAATTATTTTTCAAATTTGTGGTCAAGTACTAGGGTGTTCCCAGAATATTGTGAAAGATTAAAATAGTAGATTCATTAGGACTTTTTTGTCCAAATTTTTCAACCTTCTTGGATCATAGTTCAATATATCATCTAGCTATCATTTTTAAATTAATAGCCAGATTAAGAGATTTAATGGCCTTTTGGAGGAATACGTGAGGCACTTTGCAAGTGCTAATCAGAAGAATTGGCCACAACTACTTGATGTTGCATAGTTTTATTTAACACTTAGAAGAGTTTTACTACCAAATGATCCATTTGAGGTTTCAATTAGTTAGTAGCTCTCACCCCACACAGTGTCCAAGTTGTATAATGGTGTGAATCCAAAATCCCATCACTTCACCAAAGATTGGAAGTTAAATGTAGAAATTGCTCGAGCTTACTTAGAGAAAGTATCGAGAAGAATGAAAAAGTAGGCAGACAAGGGCTGAGATTTAGAATTCAAGGTGGGAGATCTTGTATTAGTGAAATTGATGCTGGAATAGTTAAAGAGCCTCAAAACCAAAGATAAGAGATTGATAAAAAAATATGAGCAGCTTGCTCCTGTCATTGCCAAAGATGGGAAGATAGCTTATAAGATTGCTCTACCGAAGTGGCTAAAGATACATCCTATTATTCATGTCAGCAACTTGAAGTAGTATCACCCAAACACTGTAGATTCAACCTGCAACAACCCATTAGACCAGAAGTCAACCTTAGTAAACCAAAGTAGAAAATAATAAAAGAGTATATAGTGGAGGTGTGGTGATTGTGAGGAAGGGCCCAAGAAGAGAATTCTTAGTGAAGTGAGGGGTTTGGGAGAGAGGGGACCTGCTAGGAGAAAGTTGAAGACTTAACAAATTTAAAGGAATAGATTCAAGCTTTTCAAGCAGTAGGATCTATAAAGACGTAGACTAACTGAGTAGGGATGAATGTCACAAGTTGGCCTTGTGCACTAGTTTAGTAAGAAAACTTACTCTACTTGATGCAAAACTTGGTGGATAAATCAAGCATAGTATAGAGGCTTCTAGTGCGAATTTGGAGGCAATTCAACTTGTGTACTATTTTTTTTATTTTTTCCCATTTTGAGGCTATTTATGTAATTTTAACTAAGGTTGCTTGTATAGTGTGATTATATAAGTACATGGTTATGATCCTTGAATTTTTAGCTTTTCGTCGATGTAAAATAATGTATAATACTATTCCTGAGTTAAGAGAAAAGTCCTTATGTCAACTTACAAAAAGTATGTCTAGTTTTGCCATTAAGACTTTTGGCTCAGAATGCTTTTTAGGAAGGGGAGTTTCCAGTGACTCTTGATAAGGAGTTGTGGCATCAGTCTAGGGGTCAGAATATGTGGCTTGGTGCCTCCCCTATGCACTTCAAACTATATAATGAGGCTTAATATAAATTAAACAAGTAACCCCTCTTCAATTTACATTGTACCATATTTTATTTGGTTTTGTTTGCATTTTCTGGCATTGCATGTCTTGCATTCTTGGGTGCCTTGTTGCGCTTATTTTTGGCTTGCTTTGTGCTATGCGATGTGTTATCTTTGTCCTTACTTGTGAATAGATTGTTTGCTTTGATTGTATATCTTTTACTGTGCTCTTTAATACTTTGTGGCTTGATATTTCATCCCTTGGTGTCATGGGACTAACCATTGGCTAGTTTGCTTTCAAGTGGTAGATAGCAAATGCCACATGGTCTAACTTGGGAACTTGCCAGCCTATGACAACTAGGCATGAGTGTTTGCCTGACACAAGTGTTTGGGATTAGTTTTCTTGAAATCCACTCCTTCGGTACCTTTGGTACTAATCCAACATCCAATGAAAAGGTTGAAAGCTTTAAATCTATGCTTCTACAAACCAAAGACTTGTTACATTAAACTAAGGAGTAGTTAGCTGAAACAAAAGAATATGTGTGTGCCATAATGACTTACATTAAAGAGATGGAAGGACCAATTCTACCTCATCACGGTAACAATGCAACTGCAACTCAATAAATATATTTCTGATGTTATTTTAATTTCTTGATGATTTTGTGTGTTTATGACAAATATTGATTGTGTAGTTGACTGATAAAAAGTTGTCATCTTTATATGCCGCTCTATCCAATTAGTCCCAAGAGAAGAGACCTATATATTTTTTATTATATATTACACGATCAAGCCTTCCCTGTGCATTATGTTTTCCTTCACTATTATTGGTCCAAGTGTACCAAATTTGGGGTATCATTTCTAGTACAAAGGTCATCCGAGGTTGGTAAATGGTAATACAAATGGAGTACGTGCCTTGGGGTTAAAAAAAAAGTGAACATAATTAAAAAGTTAAAGAACTCGTTAGATATCATTTGTTTTTTTCTATTTGTCTTCATTACATGTCTGAGTTAATTGTGGTCAAAAGAAACCCAAATCCCACACTAAATTAATTAATGCAATTAAGCAGCTAATTCCTGTGGTTTCGTGAGACACGTTTAGCATCAGGTCATTTTCAAAAGAGAAAGACTGGTTAGTGATACATTAAAATATTCCATTTAGCTACCATACATTACAATCAATAGGAGAAGAGGCATCATAACGAAATCCAAATACTTTCAAGAGAAATCATTTCTAGAGATCTTCGCAGATTGAATTGCTCGCTCCTCCTCTTCTGCAGACAGTGACTTCGTCTTTAGAGATGATCCGTTTGTCACTCTCTCACTTGTTCTTCTTCTCACTGGTTTTGAAAATATATATATAATGTGCTCAAATAGTGAGCAAATGACAGCTGCCGTTGATGCCGATGCATTTAAAGCAAATCCAATTAGTTCCAAAAAGCTGTAGTCTCGGGATGTTTAGCACTAAAACCAAATTCAATTGGCTGACAGCGCTTTCAGCTCTTTTTATGGACTTCAAAATGATAAACGTTGCATTATTTATTAATGGCTTTTCAAAACATATTATGTATATGCAGTTTTCTAAAGAAACTTCTCCTGCATTTTCTTTCATCTGCGTGAATTTCCCTTGGTATTGGAGTGCTTGTTTATTATTGTAATCTACCTATCTCATCTACAAAGACATTTCCACATTTTTCACGTGGTTCCGGAAAACTGAGGCAGTCCTTGCTCAATTTATGATTGAATTTGGGTGTGCTAAAAAATTATCTCAATTTGGTTGGTTTTCTTTTTAATTAAAATCAAGTATTCATATGAATACAATTTTATCAAACTTGATGTGATTAGAAAAATTAGTAAGAGGCCGATAAGATGTTAGGCGAAAGTATTATGTCAAATTTTGGACTTTAACGCATTAGTTCTTTAATTCGAGTTTTTGCTTTTTATAGGATAGTATTGATAAAGTTCATATACAACCTCACCATGATCAAAATTTATTATGCATGCAAGAAAATTTTCAGAAAGTAACAATAATGACAATGATGTCTTAACTGCATTCGGTCTCTTTAGATTACGTAGTCCTGGTATTTTTTTTTTCATGTTTGAATATATATAAGACAATTTTATGACTATTCATATACCTTTCTGTATATATATATATATATATATATTTGTTTATAATGTATGAGATATATTCCAAGTGTACAGGAATATTTAAATTTAGATAAATAATTAAAAGGAATGGGTTTAAAGAATGCTTAATATATGAAATTAAAACACACACACACACAAAATATAGGGCAATTAACGACCACATCAATTTTTTAAAAATAACTTCAAATAAATATTAGAGACAATTAGCAACCGTCACCAACTTTAAAAGTCTTTATTTTTTGAAAAACATAGAAGTAATTCTAAACCACCGTCAATCTAAGACAATTTTGCAGAAAAATATAGAGACAGTTTCAAGTGTCTCTAAATAGCATTTTAGTAACCGTCACTAAATGACACCCAAAACAGATCTCCAGCAGTTATTATAAACTACTGTCAATATATGCAAGGTGACCAGTTTTGTGATGGTGTATGAAACCGCACCCAATATACTTAGAGGCCATTGTAACTGCCTCCAATGATAGAGCATAATTGTCCCTGAATAGTCTGCTTTTTGTAATGTTGGATAAAATTTATTAAGCTGATTAGGGATTGACAAGATATTGATACAATGGGGTGCTCTATTTTTTGTTTATAGGCTTCTAACATTAAATGTCTATTTGGGACAACATTGAGGTGTGTATCCAGTTTGTTTGGCTTCTTTTCAATCCTCTCTTCAACTAGCAAAATTAGAGATATTGAATGAAATAACCCTCTATATATTTCATGGTTATCAGTCAAACTATTTCTTTTAACCTGCAAAAAAAGACTGCAGGTTTTGTTTAATTAAATTTCAGTTTTTGTTGTACGCTTCACTTTATAGTTAGGTTCTCATGGCAGTGCAATGGAAGTTGTTTGGTTGAGTATGGAACTCTTTGTGACATATCCAAGGAGAGCCAACTTTATCAAGATAAATCTTAAATTCATTGAATCTATTTGTTTAGGTCACATATAATTTCTTGGAAAACTTGTAATTCGCTTTCTCAAAAAGTATTTTCTTGTGCTTAATTCCAAATCAAGTTTTTTAAGTGACTTATTTAGGTTACGGTAAATCTGCTGTACCATCTATAGTGGAGGTATGAATTGTGGTATAACTCTCTTTGAATGAACATTCTATTTTGAGAACATGGAAGTCGGAAACTAGTCCAATGTCATATATATTAGATTCTCCATATGCTTGGGGTTATCTTTTTACTAATAGTTGGTAGTGAGAATACGTTTAAGTTGTAAATTGTTTAGATTATAAGCTACAATTTTTTTTTCTTTGTGCAATTGAGATATTTTTGGTTGTCGTATAACTCCATCAAAATTATGCATTTCTATGAAATTTGGGCCTTCGATGTTAAAATTCAATCCTGAATAAAATGTCCTGTATTAGGCTATGGCATGCCTAGTGGCTAATATGTATAAAAAGGGATTAAACTGTACTCAATTCCTCTGTTTGAGCAAGAATTAATTCAAAGGTTTTATAATTAACTTTAGGAGTGGAAGGCTCGACAACTCTCTCAAGCAAGCATATTGGTTTTAATTAAGCATGTTTTTAATTCATTGCCTGCTTATCACATGGCCATAGGTCTACTTTCAAAGGTGTGCTAAGAAGTTGGCAGGTATCCCCAGGAAATTTTGGTGGTAGGGTAGTGAAAATAAATCAAGTCCTCCTCTTACATCTTGGGATAATCTTGCTACCTCAACATATGCTAGAGGCATAGACCTCAGAAAATTAGTTGCATTCTATAAAGTCATGTTATGCAAACAGAGTTAAAGGGTGATTTCTAATCCTAATTACTTACCACTCAAGGTATTTATTGAGAAATATGGCAAAGATGAGAGGTAAAAAAGTGTATTACACAAGGACAAGCCCATCTTGGAGATGGAGACATATTGTTCAATCCACTAATGTAATTTAGGATAAACTACAATGGCAACCGGTGAATAGTTTCTTGATTAATATAAGGAGTAGTCTTTGGTTTAAACCATTTGGCCCCTTGCCTTTTCACCAGAAAATTGTCAAAGACCTCATTGACCAAAAAGAAGGGTTTAGAATGGCTTTGAACTCCAAACTAGTTACCTTCCTGACTACATTAAAAAAAATTCTTCAAATCCCTTTATCTAATCAAGGGAATCTTGATTGGCTAGCTTGGACTGGGTCCTCTATTGGATGTTACTCATTCAAGAGGGGCTACTAAATGTAACTTCTAATGGCTAACAACAATTTAGACTTTCCTTGGCATCAACTATGGGCTTTGCCTATTCACCCTAGAGTTACAATCTTCTTATGGAAGCTATGCAATCATTTTCTTCCAACAACAGATTTCCTCAATAGTAGGCATATCCAAGTTCCCCCATGATGCTCATTATGTGGTTTGGAAAATGAGACAGATCAAAACTTACTCAAAAGGTGTAATTTTGCAAGGGCATTATGGTTTGGCTCAAACCTTTCTATCAGACTTGATCTTCTGTATCCTTAGGATATGGTTTATTAGATTAATGTAAGTTTACAAACTTCCAAGTCCCATAATTAAGTGATTCAAAATCTTTTATGTCCTCTAGCATATGTTCTTTATTCAATCTAGCTTTATAGGAATAATGTCATTTTTAAAGGACACACTCCTTCTCTTCACACTACCCATATAACTTGCAACTATTTTTTATTCATCATCTTTACAAGTTGTATACAGATTAGAAAGCAGGATTTTCATTTTGTTCAGGCATCCTTTTCCTATCCAAATGTGTTCTTTTCAAGAACTTCCATACAAAGGATTTACAAGTTCACCTCACAGTCACTAAAGTTTGTAAAAGATGATCAAAAAATTTATTTAGAAAATGAACTATGAATTTATAGTAATAGAATTCTTTCGCTCCTAAAAATAATTAATGATTGTCAAACTAAGAGAGTTCACCACTAAGCATCTAGGAATGAATTGACTGTTGAATGAAGAATTTACATAGTTCATCACTAATTGGAGTACTTTACACTATTTATTGCTGATTCCATCTGTATCTGGAAAAATTTTAGGCTATTCCATCACTAGCTGGACTTTTTTAGGCAAATCTATCACTAATTTTGTTGCTAATTAAGGAGTTATGGACCTCAACTAATTTAAACCTTTCAACATAAAAATGTTTATCAAATAAACATAGAATCCAACTAGAACATATTTCACTTATCTAAATTATTCTAGGGAACATAAAATGAAACCAAAATTCCTATGAAATATTATCAAATAAAATCACAAAATTAAATAGTTAAATAAGCTCCAAACTCATCAGTGTGATCTTCGCCCACCCATTTGTGGTTGTAAGTGGAGCTGGCACATCATAATAATACTTTCATCTGCATATGTGTCATTTGATGTGACATATGCTTTACACTACAAGAAAAATGCAATTTAGCAATCGAAAATTTTGGTCACTAAAATATGATTTTTGGTTGTAGAAGCATTTAGCGATCGAAAAAAAGGAGTGGCTAAACACCCAGTCGTAGAGTAATCAGCGACCAAAACTGGGTACTCACTAAACTTAGTGACCAAATTGGTCACCACTATTTTCGATCGCTAAAATCCTAACAGTTCGATCATAGTTTTTGTATTTTGCAACCAAAATTTTTGGTCGCTATTTCATATTTTTGCGACCAAAATTTTTGGTCATTGTTTCGATCACCAAAATGCAAAATTTTTTATAGGGAAGTGGCCACTGAAATTTTCAATCGCTATTTCGATCGTAAAATAATAAAAGGTGAAAAAAATTTTGATCGCAAATTCGGTCTCTAAATCAATGAATAGCTTTTGTAGATCTTTTTTTTATGTGACTATTTCAGTCACTAACACTTGATTGTCACATAAAAATGCTAGAAATCCAATCCAATACCATCCATAACAATCTAAAAACCATTCAATTGTAGTGTATAGTAAAATCAATCAATTAACATTAAAGGTA